>OZ007523.1:1113445-1143894 GCA_963931895.1 Eupithecia pulchellata
AGTCCACTGCTGGATATAGGCCCTCCCCTTATGAGCGCCATATGTGGCATATTCATCATTTGGGGGTTATTGCCCATGATCCCCACGCTGGGCTTGCGAGTTGGGGATCGCAGTTCGGTGGAATTGTTCTACAGAGGGCGCTGCTGCCCGCCCTCGGTGTGTTTCCCTTAGTCGCCTCTTACGACACCCACGGGAAGAGTTGGGGTGGTGCAATTCTATGCCATGCACCACACGGCGGTGTAAAATACACGGTAATACAACACTTTTCTTGTTATGTTTTACATCTAGGTCTACAATCTGGCTAAATACTGTAACTTTATTTTAAACTACAATAAGTAAACTGCTTTGTAATCTTATCACAATACATAAATAACAATAATTTATTTGCGCTAACAGGCAGTGGTCAATAACAACAAAAAAGTTGTAACAAAATGTAAGCCCGAAAGCCACAACAACTCTGCTTCAGAATGAGTTGGTTGCCAGTAAGAAAACAGCCAACACTGGTCTTCCTGTAGAGCCGTTTTGCAGGCAACAGGTTGATTTTTAGTTAAGTGAAGTGTCTGTCAAATTTTCATGCTTTTTACTTTCTATTTACATGCTTTATTATATATTTAGAATAACAATACCTGAGCTACAGCAGCTGCTGCAAGGATAGCAGCTTGTGTGGCTGGATTCACCCCATTATTGGTCACCGCTCGAGATGTGGCTTTGGTAGTCGTCCCCACCATCTGGTCCAGCAGTGCAATAGTCCCATCCCTAAAACAGGTTACGTTATTTAACTGATTGGCGGCAAGATTGTACAGAGTGAATGGCATGATGATAATAATTATGATTACCTTAACCATAATAATCATAATCAAAGTGTGTTATTTCCTTTAAGACCTTACACTCTTACTCTTGGACACGTCACAAAATACAAGTTAAATAAGAAATAAAAATGGGAAATAATGTGATCACTATGATTAATTGTTCACTTCAATCTTTTTAAGGTAAAGTAAAGAAGTGATCAAGAAACCTTTACCTTGTTAGATTGTTAGTTTGAGTTGGATCATAACTCATCCCAAACTTTTTTGTCATCTAGATAATCTGATATTTTATAGTAAGCCTTTTTGAAAAGAATATTTTTGACAATCCGTTTGAATTTATTTATAGATAATATTTGCAACTCACTTGGATTTTGTTGTAGAAGCATATACATTGCCCATTAAAAGATACATTAATCTTATGTATCCTAGTAGTGGGCACAGCCAGTTTGTTCTTATTTCTAGTATTTAAATTATGTATATTGCTATTTTTAATGAACTTATTGATATTTTTATGAGTGTTCATCAAATTTTCATAAATATATTGACATGTTACTGTCATGATGTTTCTTTCTTTGAATTTTTAATGCAAGGATTCTCTACCCATATTATAGATTGCACGAACACTACACACTCTGTGGAGATAAGGATTTACTGGTTATACCCAACCATACCATCCGTATGGCCAATATGGGCACATCATGAGGAAGGAAGAATGTTGTTTTATAACAAGTGTTCGATATGAAAGTGTGAGAAAAGATTATAGACAGAGTGAAAAACGGCATGCAGAAGAGCAAGTGTAGTGATTAATACTTTTCTTATGTGATTGATATGGCTTGTTGAACTCTCGAATTTCTGTAATTAGTATAATTTTGTTTATGTATAATTCTTCGGATAATTTAGTCTATCTGTATTTGTGAAAACAAGTTTCTATTGTTGTTAGTGCTTGCTAGTTTTATACTTCTAAAGATTTTGAATAGTATGAGTGGAAAAAGCACAAGAGAATGATGAGCTATGTACCTATCTTTCGATTTTCTTCCGCGACTACGACTGCGGCTGCGGGGTGACCGGCTGCGACGCTTATCCTTGTGTCGGTCGCGGCTGCGGCTTCTATCGCGCGACCCACCCTTGTGCCTGAAATTGAAATAACACATTCACTTCAGTCAGATTTTCTCGAGTACCAAAGTTGTAAGTAAGAAGGTAATTGTTACCTTTTAGAACGGTGCCGATCGCGATCTGTCCTCCCACGATCTCTAGTCTTATCACGGTCGCGATCCTTGTGGCGCTCGCGGTCGCGAGATCTTGAACGGCTACGCTCTCTATGTCGAGAACTCATTTTAGAAATTTATTTCGGACACAGATATGTATGTGTGTCCGTTAAAGAAATAGAAGGTTTTTTTTCTGCATTAATTACAAAAATGACATAAATCCACCACGGCAAGCGCGAAGTACCTAAACTATTCGGCACGGCACGGCGGCGGCACGCACCACGCAATGCAATCAATCCACAACAAACCCAAAAGGAAACGAAACGAAGGAACAAAATATCGTACGAGGAGAAAACCAAAGAGAAGAGAATAGAACCAAACATTTTTTTTATGAAATCAATGACACCTTGCCAGCACCACAAAGTGATCGTCGTCGTCTACATGGTCTATTGCCTACTCCATGCAGAGGTGACCGTGAGGAAGCTATGGTGTGCCTAAGCAATCTTTTTGACTATCTGTTTCGAATGGAGCATTAATGAAGTTCCAGCTGCGTACATTGGAACGTAAATTTGTTTTCTTCTTCTTGCCATAGCTTGGCTTGGCAGCACCGTCAATTCGGAATCATTCGGGCTTTTTTTTAAAACCCGCCATTGAATGTTGTGTTCTGATTGGTGTACATCGCTGAACTACGACATTTCCGCCCATCAGCGATTGGCGATCTCATGGTCGGCTTCGCTTCGTCTGCCATCTTTGTTCAGTGTTCCGGAGTGATTTCGCTTGGCGCCTTTCCTGTGTTGGTTTTTCTGTGTGTAGTTGAGATAGTGAATTACACGTTTCAAAATGGTGAGTTTTGTAAGATTTCGAGTAAAATTGGTGTTTTTGTGCAATTCTAATAGTGTATATCGGTGAAAAGCATTGTGATAAATCAACTGGCGAAGTTTCAGCTTCGTACGAGCAAAATTAATGGATATTTTCATAAATTTTAGGCTGGTGGAAAAGCGGGCAAAGATTCTGGCAAAGCTAAGGCTAAAGCAGTGTCTAGATCAGCGAGGGCTGGACTTCAGGTATGTTTAACGCTGATTATAATTGATTTGGTGAATTTAGCAATAACTCAAGTAGAATATTAAACTCCAAATTTTTACTTCATAAAATCTAATATTACGTATGACCTCTTGAAGTATGGCGACGGCGAACTTCGAAAGATCGATAAATGTTTCCAATTTTTTTCTAGTTCCCTGTGGGAAGAATTCATAGACATCTAAAAAATCGGACTACAAGCCATGGCCGTGTTGGTGCTACCGCAGCCGTATATTCTGCTGCTATACTGGAATATCTAACGGCCGAGGTAAAAAATGCGACGCCCCGCCAAAATGGCGGCAATTACTAATCATTTCAGTACTTCTAAAGTTCTATGTAATAATCACTAGTACAAAAATTTTAGAACGTGCACAGCATGTTACAGCCTATTTATTTGTACCTACACTGAGTTTATTTACGCAAAAGTTAGCGAAAGGAATAAGTAACAATTGTTTGGGAAATTTTGGCGGGAAAAATAAAAACATCAACACAAACATTGTTGATCATGATCGCTTTAGCATTTTTAGTTTCTTCTTTCAAATGTTCTTACTCTACAAATGTCCGTATAGAAAGTCCTCTTTATATCTGCATAATGCCTTCCTAATACACATAAATTGTACTTAACTTATTTACAGGTGTTGGAGTTGGCGGGAAATGCATCTAAAGATCTCAAAGTAAAGCGTATAACCCCTCGCCACTTGCAGTTGGCTATCAGAGGAGATGAAGAGCTTGACAGTCTGATAAAAGCTACCATTGCTGGCGGTGGAGTGATCCCTCACATACACAAATCACTAATTGGAAAGAAAGGTGGTCCAGGAGCTCCCGTCTAATATCAGGTACTACTTATTAGGTACTATTGAATCTGTTATTTATCTTGATCTGTGTTATCATTTAAGATTGTGAACGAAGATGATGAACGCAACAATGATCATGTTGAATAGGCAAGTATTTAAAATAGGCAGGTTACATCTTAACATAAGCAGGGGAGGGCACAACAACAATAATAATTATGAATAATAATTGGAGTCGTATAATGCGTACATTTATTTATTAATTACAGTAACTAACATGATTTTTAAAATATCGACGGTAGAAAGGCAAAACGTACCAAACGCCATTGACATAACTTTACAGTAGAGCGATTTAAAGTTTTGAAATTTAGAAAAAAAATCATAGAAAATCCAGTTTTAATCAGAAATAGATATGAGCTACTACATTGGAAAGGTATTTAATTTATCTATACAACTGTATAAATATTAAAGCATTTACTCTTTTAATTTAGTGTTTAGTGTCGTTTGGTAATGAATTACCAAATATCATGTGCAGGCAAAAATTACTTAACGACAACGAAAATTAATATGACGTAGGGTAAAAACTACTAAATAGAAATTGTTTTATGTCAGGATATGGGAACAAAGAACTAAAAAATAAAATGTCAGTTTCCAGCGTCGGGCAAATATTACCATGCTCAGCTGTCAATCTAGCAATGGCCCAGGATTTTTTATCATATCCCTAATGTGACCTAACGTTGACCCATATTTCCCCAATACTTTGTTGATTAAAAGTTGTAGTAAGTAGTATTCCCTTGATTTTTATTCAGTTTCATGACCTACCTTAGCTACCAGACGACTTTGATCCCATCTCACCTTATAATGCTTTGATCCCATACTGTTTCATTTATAAATATAAATTAAAGAATAAATGTTCTTCATTATTGAATATCTGGTTTTATTTAGCACACCATACAGTCATAATGAAATTATACACTTTATAAAATCAATGGTAGGTATTATGTGTTGCATAATCAGTCTTGTAACTCTTTAAAATTATTCCTAATAGTTAGGTAACAATCATATCGCAGTTTATCTTTTTAACATAACAAATTCAACTTAAATGCCTTTAAGGCTTAGAATGAAACAGCATAATGAGTATAAACCTAGATAATTAAAACTTAATCAGTATTTGTAATTAGGTAACATCCATATCAAACAGACATTTTTAAACATGACTAAATTTTCAATCAAAAGATAACAAAAAATAAAGATCTTCTCATATAAATAAAACCACGTTTTTCACTAATAGTGACTGCTCTTACCCCGGTATTTTGGAACAAAAAAAGTTCCATGAGTAAGTACATTGTACTGCAGTGTAGTTAGAGTGATTGATTGATTAACCTACAAAAAAAAGGTAAATCTAGTTACACAAAGAAAGATTTCTGTTTTAAAATACCGGGGTTATAATCGCCTGTTAAACAAAAACTGTACCGAAATATTTGTAAATAGGTCTCTACTGTAATATTAGCAAATGAAAACAATTGACATCCCTTTTTACATGACCAAAATACACTGGACAGCAAATAATCCGGGCCACCTGCTACTTCGGAACTCTGATTCGATTTTCTCAAAAAGTATAAAACTTACAGCTATGATAGATATACCTACAGAAAGAGAGTTTTATGTTGATTAAAATGATTATACAATTATTCTAAAGTACCGTCAGCTCACATTGTAATTAAGCAACAAACACAATGCTAACGATTTGTTCTGTTTTGAATAGAGTTCGCGATTAGCGTTATTTTTTTCTACAGTGGATATTTGGATATTTTTTTTTATTTCTTTAGTTTTTGTTCATCGTTTGTTAAGATGAGTGTAATTTTGAGACTTTTTTTCGGTCAATAATAGATACAACGCCTGAGAAAGCACCTCAAGCTATAGCACTACTTGAAGCAGGCGTTGCGCAACGTGAGGTCAAATGTAGCAGATTTTCGTTGCAACGAGTTTACAGACGATACCTAGAGACTGGAGCATTCGATCGCCGTCCAGGTACGGGCAGAACTAGTTCTGCCCGTACCTGGACAGCTACATCAGCAGCAGACGATCGTTATATCCATCTTACTGTTCTGTAAAATCGCCTCCTCAACGCAATTCAAGTCCAAAAAAGTCTGCGTGACGAGCGCTAAGTGGTCATAAGTTCGGATACCGTCAGCAGAAGACTTGTTGAACAGAACCTGACTCCAAAGAGAGCTGCAACAAGTCCAGAATTAACGGTAGCCCACCGTCGAGCACGACTTGAATTTGCTCGAGAGCATAAGGATTGGACGGTCGAGTAGTGGGGTAATTTACTCTTCACTGATGAGACTAGGGTGAGTCTAAATGGAAGCGATAGACGGCAGAGAGTATATCGTCGCCCTGGAGAACGTTATTCTCAGTGTTGCATCGAGAAAACTGTTGCTTATGGAGGAGGATCTGTGATGCCCTGGGGCGGCATCTCTTTAACTCGTTAACCGCACATACAACGTTAGTTTTCATCAAACCCACGGGCCGTACACGTGGATTGACATCTCATTGCTACATTTCTGAAATCCTTGAAGACCATGTGGTAGCTTACGCAGGATATATCAGGCAGGATATGCAGTTGATGCATGAGAGTGCACGGCCTCATGTTGCTCACGTGGTGACCCAGTATCTACGCGACTTCGTCATTCGTACGCTGGACTGGCCAACTTGAAGCCCGGACTTGAATCCGATGGAACACTTATGGGATGAGCCGAAACGTCGGGTTCGAGCCCGGGTACCTGCCCCCTAAAGGCTTCCAGAGCTGCGAATTGCTATTAAAGAGGAGAAGAATGCAATTCCTCAAAATTTCATCGTCAGGCTCTGCTGCCAGTTATCTGAGCAAATGGAGGGAATACTAAATATTGAACTAAAACTTTTTAGGTACTTATTTTTTCTTTTATTTCTGGTTTTAACATGACTGAAAAACTACTCTTCTTTGTAAAATCCCTAATAAACATTTAATAAATTGATTGATCTCATCAATTTTTATATCATTTTAATCAGCATGAAACGCACTTTCAAATGTTGTAACATTATCAATGTTGTAAGTTTTATACTTTTTGAGAAAATCGAATCAGAGTCCCGAAATAGCGGGTGGCCCGGTTTATTTGCTGTAGGTAGGAAAAGTCAGTAAAGGAATCACCTGACCCAAATGCCATACCCACGGAATAGACAATCGTATTATAGAATGGGTCAGATAGTTCCTTTACCGACTGTGTACATGGCTCTAATTTCTGATATTGAACTCGCCAAAAATGGTTGGACTGAAGTCTCTGACTGAGGACTAGCAATTTCAGCGTTGTTCAACGCTTGACCGATAATATCATCAAGACGCTTTCTTCTATGCATTGTTAACTGAAACAAAAAGCAATATTAACAGACAAACAGAACCAAATTTCTTAACAAAATACGTGATCTAAGTATCAGCCAACACAAAATTAGTACTTACCTCGCCGTCCCATTCGCCATTCGCGGAATGCACGAGCGTCCTAAGCGATGACTTGTCGCGCACTGATGCTTTGTTTTTTACCAAGCAACGACGCCGGAGTAATTCTAAGCCCGGACAACCGACAAAAATAAGACAACGCGAGTTATCGAACCGCCAATCAGCACCTAATTATTTTCGTGTAAACTTATCCAAACACCAAAACAATTTATGATTTGGGAAGGTAAAATGTTACCATCCGCCATTCGAGCATATTTTTTGGTAAGGTAAAAATGTACTTACTGCTATCTTTATAGTATTGCAGGCTGGTAAAAATGTCCAAATAACAACCGTTCAGAAAACTGGTCGGGGAATAAAATACTAAATCAAACTGTTTATAGAATTTAGGCTGGTAAAGGTTACTAAAGAACTTCGAGCAAGTTTTTAGAGGAAAGTAAAAACTACTTAATCCTAATATTGTGAAAAAGTCTGTAAGGTAAAATTTACTTAGTCCGCGGTGCAATTTAAAAGAGCTTCCTAAGTACAAAATTTTCATAAACTACCTAAAATGATGTCGCTAGGAGGAGGAAAAATAGACGAATGGAGGGAATTTTAAATTTACCAAACGACAAAAAAGTTCACCGTAGAAGAATGAGAATGAGACCAATCGGCGCAGAAAAAAAAATCGAATCCAATGGTATATATAACTCCATAAGGGCCATTTTGGCGTTTGGTAACTTTTGCCTTTCTACCGTCGATATATAATACATGGCTCTTATGATCTGCCTACCATTGTTCTTGCATGAAGTCCACACTTCTAAAGGTTAATATTTAGATCGGACTAATGTTAGATGTTCTAGGTCCAGTTAAAACAAAGGAAAAATGACAACATGGTTATCATGCACATATTATATGGTTAATGATATTTGTTTCTCTCGAACATGATTACACATTCAGTTACAGAAATGTTTCTCTTAGTATCTAATGTACAGTGCGCGTCACATATATGTACCCCCCCTATCTCAATGTATGTGGGACACAATAGTTGTTATTTTTGTGAATTTCAGACTTTGAGTATTATGGAAGGTCAGTTCGATCCTGAGCGGCGACCTGATAAATTCTTGCATCTGAAAAATTGTGACAATTTACAAGGGAATTAGAAGTAGTTGAAAATAGTTTGTATACAAGGGGGGTACTTAATTCTGACGCGCACTGTACTTTTATAACTTATTTATGGTTGATGTTTACAGTTTAGTCAGTTGTTATAAACTTATATCTATACTAATATTATAAAGAGGAAAGATTTGATTGTTTGTTTGTTTGTATGTTTGTTTGAATTGAATAGGCTCCGAAACTACTGGACCGAGTTAAAAAATCCTTTCACCATTAGAATCCTTAATTTTCCGTGATGAACATAGGCTATATAATATTTTCAAAAAAGTTAGGGATTCGCATGAAAAATTCAATAATTGAACCGTGGGCTGTATATTCAACCTCTTTTTCTATAATGGCGCGTCAGAATAGAAAAAGAGGTTGTATAACGCACGGTGCTTGCTTTTTTCTCTACGGCCAGTGTCAGTTTTGGAATGTCGAGTCAATGTCAAAAATCCCAATGCTGTTAGAAAAAGTAAGGGATCCGTATGAAAACTGTGAAACACATCGTGTCAGTGTGTATAATTTCTGAAATTTTTGTTTAATACCCGTGCGAAGCCGGGGCGGGCCGCTAGTACAGTTATAAACGGCTATCCTACAGGAATATTCTCTGATACATATTTAATGAGTCTTTTTTTAAAACAGTTATGGTAGCCGATTCTCAACTTTTTAGGGTTTTGCCATCGGTTGCAAAACCCTTATGAAATCGCTTTGGGTCTGTTTTGTGTTTTGAATCCTTAATATCTCAGAAACTACTGCAGCTATTGACTTGAAATTTGAAATAATAATACATTTTGTGCGCCCGCACATATTTATAGAAAAATAAATGAAAATAAATGAAAAATCAAAATGAAGATTTTCCATACAAATTTTGAAATCGAAATTTTAAATGGAACGTACAAAGTCGAAAGTGGTATCAAATGAAAGGTACTCGTTTGTAGATTTCAAAATAGTTTTTGAAATTTCGGTAGATTTCATACTTTTTAAAATATTTTGAAAATGGTCAAAAAAATTACCGTTCCCCCCCCCCTATCTCCGAAGATTGCAGAGCGATCGACGTGATATGTACCAAGTGTTTGTAGGTATTGATTTATATTTTATAGGAAAAATATAGAGAAGTCTGTAAAAATAATACTTTTTGAAATATGGTCAAAAAAGGGCGGGAAAAATTTCTAAAGGGGTGACTACCCCCCCGAGTTGGGTATCAAATGAAAGGTATTGGTTTGTACATTCCAATGCAGTTTTTGAAATTTCGATAGATTTTATACTTTTTGATATATTTTGAAAAAGGTCGAAAAATTGACCGGTACCCCCCCTCTATCTCCGAAGTTTGCAGAACGATCGATTTGATATGTACCAAGTTTTTGTAGGTATTGATCTATATTTTACAGGAAAAATATAGAGAAATCTGTAAAAATAATACTTTTTGAAATATGGTCAAAAAAGGGCGGGAAAAATTTCTAAAGGGGTGACTACCCCACCGAGTTGGGTATCAAATGAAAGGTATTAGTTTGTACATTTTAATGCAGTTTTTGAAATTTCGATAGGTTTTATACTTTTCGAAATATTTTGAAAAAGGTCGAAAATTTGACCGTTCCCCCCCCTCTATCTCCGAAGATAGCAGAGTGATCTATATAAAATGTACTAAGCGTTTGTAGATATAGGTCTATATTTTACAGGAAAAATATAGAGAAGTCTGTAAAAACAATACTTTTCGAAATATGGTCAAAAAACGAATTTTCATACAATGGGGGCTATTTCATTGAGAGCAATATCAAATCAAAGGTATGGATTTCGACAATTCAAAACAGGTTTTAAAAATCGTCTAAGTTTCATACTTAGTGAAATACGTAGAAAAATGTCGAAAAAATAATTGTAGGTACCAACCCACTTACCTACCCACTAATCTCTGTAGTAACTGTAATAGTAGGGTTCCACAGCGCCACGAAACCGTTGTTCTCAAAATTTTAAAGTCCATACCCAATGTATTCCACTGCGCTCGAAGAATATTTAGATAATAAGATTATTGAATTCATGAATTCCACCGTGCTCCAAAAAAATATGAGAAGAGTAATGTATCCTGGATAATCCACACAACATCATTTAGCGACAAGCTAAGCAAGCTTGTGTAATTCGTACTACTACGATATCTGTTATACTTAATAAAGTATATATAAGTATCACATTAGATGATTTATTTTTGTGTACGTAGAAAAGGACTAAAACACTCGAACAAATAATCTGCAGATCTTACAAATATTAGTCCCGAGGCGGGAATCAAACCGCAACCTCCTGCGCTGTAAGCCCACCACGCTAACAGGTCGTCAATATACGTACCTACCTAAACGACAAAAGTTCAAAACCCTCGGCGCGCGAGTTACACTCGCACTTGTCGTACTTGTTTTTTACATGTTATTCCATAACTATTATGGAATAACATGTAAAAAAAAAGTTGAGAATCTAAGGCTAGGATGGGGTAGTGAAAAGTTTTTTGAAGATCTCAGATTAAATTTATGCATTTTGTTTTTCTTTTAATGATAGTATTTAATATAATGACATCACAAACATAACTTGTTATTTACCTAGATACTAAGAATATAAACAGTTTTGATTCTGTGTACCAAATATTTTATCAGTGCCGGTGAACAGTAGCCACATCACAAGGTAAAGTATATAATATTTATTTTATTTCCAGGTTTCAAGACTTCAACTGCTGCATTTGACTCCGGGCGTGGTTTTTGATGTTGGAATATTCATCACCAAGTTTATAAACATAGTTTTCATAATAATACAAGTGATGTGGACTGTGGAGTGACTTGAGAACTGTTGATCCGGACATATTTGTTAGTACATAAGAGTTGGATTACATGGAATCTGCTAAAAATTTCTCAGCCTGAGGCACAGATTTAATGCCCAAAACATTTCTGGTTACAGTTTTGTAATAGAAAGAAAAGTGCCTGAATTATTAAATTTTGTGCATTTCCTTTTCTTTATTTTAATTTGGTTATTATGATAATAATACCCACATTGGTAAAAAAATATCAGTTGAATTTGTATCAGCAAGATTTTCTCAAATACCTATATCTTGTTGTTTCCTATATATATTTATTGTAAGTGCCTTGGCAATGAACGTTTTTAGCTCTTCCTTGTTTTAATAATAGTGGTAAGAAGATTTAAATATTAGTAGAATTAAGTTAAATTTCTGTTTGTTTCTTGGAACATTTGATTTTCCATAGTTGTAAAATGAGAATGACATTGTAAATGCTCAAAAGTTGTCTTGGTTCTGGATTATGAGCACTAATCTGTTGACTGCAGAGGCTGATAATAATTAACAACTGCATCTTCATAATTACTTAAGCTGTATGTAATATTTTGCAGCATTTTTGTAATTTTTTTAGGAAACAGTATAAATAACTGTTATTAAATTGTAATTTGGTAATGTATGATTGAACTGTTATAAGTTGTAAGAAATGTATTTTGATCTTTGAAATATATTGAGAAGCGCTAACTCATTTTTTTACTGCTTTTTGTGATCACCACTAGTTATCTATAAAATTTGGCCCACTGTTACATATTTCATAAGTTGTTTTTAAACATTTATTTATGGGCGAGCAGCCTAAAGTCAGAACGTGAGTACCCCGCAATGAAGTTGCAAATATTTTCAGATCTGAAGATGACATTTGCAAATGTCCTTGGTTGTATCATCAACAACAACCTTTAGAGTCTAAAAGCAGTGGTTCTGAACAACTGCTTCCGCTGACAATCCCCCACGCTGGGCATGTAGTCGGGTGTCCCCAACATTAAAACTTATGACAAAAACAATAATCATGTATGTAAATTTAATTTAATTTGGTTGCATCATCACAGTAATCGCTATTTACATTATTATTGATGAAAATTTAACTTAAAAATAGGATTGTAGAGCTAGGACGAAGCGTCGCCGCTAGTTTCCGTGGTCGGGCGCGCCGCCGCCGGCCTTCACTTCGCCGTCCGTGAACTCATCGCAGCGGTCCTCCAGATCGTACTGTACGAAAATACAAAAGTTATCTATCTAGAATTGAAGGATGCTAGTAGTTCTTGGTATAGGTATGAAAGTTCATCTGGACCATAAGCAGAGCTGTACCCAATGACTGTGCAAACTACTAGTGTGTGCGAAGGTGTTGATCTTGAACACTAGATGTTGTATTCTCCAAAATTGGCGAAATTATTTGCACAATGAAATGTTCAGAAATATGACGGCGCGTTATGAGCGAATATAATAAAAAAACACAGAAGATTGCGAGTGGTGCCTGTAGAAAGATGTTTGGCCGTGCGGTGAACGCCAAACTACTGAAATGACCGGCTGAAATTTCGCATCAAGATCGGTCAATGAAATAAGCTAGTAGGTACGTAGGTGCCTAATTAATATTTAAGGGAAATACGTTCTGAAAGCTTTTATATACCGAAAATGTTATGTAGGTAGCAGTAGGTACCTAGGTAGGTACTACATAGTTGTTTTGTGAGTACCTCATCGAGCTGCAGACAGCTGCCCCACTCCGCGAGCGTGATGCGGTGGTCATCGTCATCATCGCATTTGTCCAGGAAGGGCGCAATGCAGTGCTCCAACGACAGAAGAGGCGCGCGGATCGGGAACAGCTCGTGCCGGGACACGAATCTGCAACGTGACACGAGCGGAGTTCAATATGTCATTCAGCGGACGACTAGCTAGTATTATATTCCTCATAGGCGTCACATTGGATATTTTTCTGAGTAACTTTTAAGAGTCTCCATGTTGTGGTCCTGTGAAACCGGTAAGAAAATTTCATGTGGATCTGGGATCAGCAGTGTGCCAATTTCCTTTAAATTTTTCAATATTGACTATAGGTAGGTATGCATTTAATTTTCTAACGTTTACTTAAAATAACGTACCTATCCAGCTACCACCTATCAATTCATTTCCATCCGTTACCGAAGATTTGAAAAATAAAAGGAAAACATTGTAGGATGATTGTAGGTATACTTTTCTGGAAATAACTAAATTTACGATTCACCCTGTCCTATTGCTAAGCAAAATGAAGCTGATGGATTTTGAGCCAGCCTGGACCAGAGTTGAGTGGTTTATACAAATTCCTTGTCGCTAAACAAAACAAAATGGCGACTAAAAGCGCCATTTAGCATTTACTGTTGGTTTGGTTGAGCCAGCCTGTACTAGAGTTGATTGGTCTCTAAACAAATTCCTCGGCGCCAAACAAAACAAAATGGCGACTAAAACCGCCATTTTCTGTTGGTTGAGTGGTTACCTGTCGTTGTCGTGCGCATCGAGGTCGCACCACTTCCAGATGGCCGCGTTGGTCCAGCGGCGCGTGAGGTTGGACTCCGCCTCCTGCTCCATGGCCAGGTAGTGCGCGCTCAGCTCGCGGCGCTCCGCCATGTCGCGCATTATGTTGAACAACCAGTCGCGCATGCGCCGCGGGAAGTCCGCCATCTCGTCGGGCATGCACTCCTGAGAATAAACATAATATGTATTTTACTAACTACGAACCAAACCGAAAGTTCGGTTAGATCGGACGACGCAGGAGGTTGTTTGATTCCCTCCTTAGGACAATATTTTATAGTAGGTACCTATCTGAGAACAGGGCAATTGTTTCAAAGTACCTAGATACTATCTATTTGGTAGTATCGTCTCGATCGACGGCGTGTCGTTCCATTTTAGTACCTATGGGATTTGGTTAGGGCATGCATTCCGAAATTCCGGAATTTCGCAACTCCGGAATCTCGGATAATTTTTTATTATATTTCAATTCCGGAATTGAGACGAATATCGTAATTCCGATATTAATAATAACAGTGATTCCAACTACCTTACACATTCCGTGTCCTCCGAGCTAAAAATAAACGTTTCTTCGTCTCCTGCAGACGAAGACGTTGCAGTTGATGAACCAACTCTATAAGAGCAGCTAGACAAAAAACTGGATGAATGCAAAAAGTCGCAATTTTTTTCAACCAATTTTGACCTAAAAGGGTTCGTGAAACGTAAATGTATTATAACGAAGGACAACGAGGTGTGCATCTGACAGAAGCTTACAAATATATTTTGTGTGTTCTGCGTGTAGCGTATGTGTCGAGAGTGAAAGATTATTTTCGAGTGCAAGCTACATTTGTAACAGACTCAGGAGCTCGCTCTGTGACAAAATGCTAGATGCATTGTTATTCTTGAAAACTCACTAAAAAGAACAGCGTTTCCTCTCAAAGTGAAAATTCTATAAATGAAGTGTAATTTTTTTTATTAGTTTATTCCTAAATTAATATTGTTAAAACTTACATAAACTAATAATAATAAACAATTATTAGTTTATGTAAGATTTCAAATGTGAAAGTATTATTCGTGTTTTATCGTAAGATTTTGATATATATTCCATAATAATACATCTTTTCTTTACCTATGAAATTGTCGGTCGACAATGACGAATTAAAGGCGATTGTGGAAGCTGATGCTAGACAATACACAATCTATGGCTGAATTAGCAGCAGCTTTCGACGTTAGCGTCAAAACAATATTGGTCCATTTGCGTCAAATTGGCAAGGTAGAAAAGCTTTACAAATGGGTGCCCCACGAACTCAATGATCGCCAGCGCGAAGTACGCGTCGAGACGTGCCTTGCACTGCTCAACAGACACACAAATGAAGGAATTTTGAACCGCATTGTTACCTGCGATGAAAAATGGATTCTGTTTGATAACCGCAAGCGCTCAGCAAGTTGGTTGGATCCTGGTTCAGTACCTAAACAATGCCCTAAACGAAAACTCACCCCCAGAAAAGTGATGGTCACTGTTTGGTGGTCTAGCGCCGGTGTGATTCATCACAGCTTCTTACCAAACGGGATGAGCATTACTGCAGATGTGTACTGTGAAGAACTGAACACAATGATGGAGAAGCTGGCACATCTCCAACCAGCATTGGTCAAGCGCTCCTCTCCGCTGCCCCTGCACGACAACGCGCGCCTCAAACTGCACAGCAGACGGTATCCAGGTTGCAAGAACTGGGGTTGGAAGCTCTCCGTCATCCGCCCTACTCAGACCTTGCGCCTACAGACTACTACTTTTTCCAGAATTTGGATAGGTACCTTCCTGGCGGGAAAAAAATTCAATACCCGAGAGGCAGTACAAAATGCCTTTGAAGAATTTGTTGCCTCCCGTCCTGCTGATTTCTTTAAGAAGGGCATCAATAAACTGCCACTGCGTTGGCAAAGATGCATTGATTGCATGGGTGATTACTTCGATTAATACAAATAAAAAATACATGATACATGATACAAAACGGCAATTTCATAGGTAAAGACCTTATTAGATATTAAAAGACTGTTAGAAAAACACATTCAGTTTGACTCGATCCTTTCCTCAAATAAAACGTGCCAATACCGGAACCAGTTTCGGAATTCCGAAATTAGGCCTCCAATATCGGAACTCAGTTCCGGAATCGAAAACCATCCGATATTGCATGCCCTAGATTTGGTATATGATGTTATATTGATATGGTAGGTAGGACCATATCAATATAACACAAAAAGAAATAAAATAACAATGTCTAAGTTTTACTTTTAACAATGATACTTATGTAAGTACCTAATTTATAGGTGGCCGCAGCATGGCCTGCGCATAAATCAAAGCAACTTTTCTTTTCTGTAGTTGCAGTTGACTGAACTAAGTGAACTAAGGTAGTGTAGTAGGTATGTTACCGGCATCTCGCGACACTCGCCGTAGTACTCAATCTGCACGTGGTGGTACTGCGGCCCGCGGCACAGCTCCGAGTGGTCGAGGCACAGGCAGCGCTGGCGGTACACCTCGCAGTCGCTCGTCCACGTCTCGTTGTGGTTCGTGCACACCTATACAAACATCATGGAAACATAAACATACATACCTAGGAACACTACCTACAATTTATTGCACCCCAAGAAACTACTAAATGCTCCTGCATTTAATAAAGAGAGTTAACACAATATATTTTCGTAGTAAACTCTGACTGGCACATGAAAAGACACCCTATCTATTGTAATAAATTCCTATTGCACGATAAATAAGAATTTGTTAGGTACTGAGATAAAAATAATGTTGGGTTCAGAACAAACCAACAAAGCTTTTTTTCAAATAATCCATGCATCTGGCATAAAGAAAATGGTTAATCTACCTACACTAGGCACAAAACTATTAATCCGTTAGAGGGGTAAAATCCGCTAGGGGTAGAAAACCTAACTTTAGAAAACAGTAAATTAAATTAAAACCAGGATGTATTTGAACTTCTCGTCTTGTGCAAATTTCATTCGCAGTCTTTTGGATACCATTAGCCTGTGCTCGTAATATAGAAAATATAATAAGCTAATTTCATCCAGCATACCTATGAACCACTAAGGTCCTGCCTCTATACACGTCTGACCATAGGTAGTAAACTTTAGTGAATCAGTAATGAATGCATGCAGTACCTTCCGCCGGGAGTCAGTCTCATAAGGACAGTCCTTGATGCAGTTGCAAACGGCGTCTCCGTGCTCGTCGATCTCGCAGACGCGGCCCGCGCTGCAGTGCACCTTCAGGCATGGGTCTGCGGTAACCACACACGTCACGTTATACAGGGTTACCATACTGACCGATATTTCCATGGCACCATGTAAAAGACCTAGGGTTATACCTAGCTAGGTGATCAATAACCTCTTATAGGCGACTTCGGTAAATCAAGATTAACAACATGATCCCTTTCAGTAACGTAACCTCTTTTGTCTTTGCTAGCTAACTACACCCAAGCAACGCCGCATCATGTTTCGGTATCGACTTGTCTTAATCTGTTACTGGATTGTGCTGCGTTCGTATCATGGCTTAAATCTGTGACCTATGTACATAGAGCTAAGAAGATCAGAACGGGAAATATAATTATAAATTTTTTTGCATGGAAAAAAATCATTTAATTAGACAATGTCATAGAACAAAAGTTGTTCGTCTTGATCTACCCAAGTCGCATTTAAGAGATTATTGAGCATCTACCTAGGTATAACCCTGTTTAGTACATGGTGCCATGGAAATATCGGTCAATATGGTATGGTCAAAAACACCTATTCATGAGTATAGAAGAATAGTCTTGAAGAAACACAGGAAAAAATCGAAGCAGGCAGCAGTTTCAAACCGTAGCGTAGTTTATGAACGACTTACCATCGAGATAGACTTCGTTCTCGAGCGGGTTGCCTTCCTGCGAGTGGTCATTGAACACGCTGTTGACGCGGGCGCGCTCCGACTCCTGCGAACACGTCACTCCGTCAGTACACATCCATAATTATTAAGCATTTATTTATTTATTTAAGACTTCCAACAAAAAATTCACTTAGCATAAAAAATACAATTTTAAAAAGGACTTAATTCTAGTGTTTTTTAATTTAAGGGTGCCACAGCAAAAGCTATTTTTTTTATTCTTTTTACCTTATCTAAAGTTACATTATACAACTTAACATACAGAATGTAATATAGTTTTTTGTTCGCATTGACTATAAATGTAGCTGACGTTACATGAATGCCGGTGAAAGTGCGTTGTTACCTGGAATCTCTTCTCGTCGAGTCTCTCCGCCATGCCGAGCTCTAGATGCTCTGCCTCGGGGTCGCCCTCGTCGACCGCTGCCGGCCGCGCAGTCGTCGTCGTGCGCAGGCGCCGGTGTCGTCGCCTCTATACCGTACAAAACATTTATACCTTATTAGGTTAGTTTCCATCTACACTAGTTAGTATCCATCTACACTAGATGTACATGTATATTAAGTAGGAATAATAGAATAAAGTTACTTTAGCTTTTTGTTACTTTTTACTTATTTTTAGTACCTACTGTAAGTACTTATTACATCTCTGGGCATGTAGGTACTTCTCGCACGTATGTCGTTACTCGTTAAAACGAAAATAGAAGTTTCTGATATGTTTTTGCGCAAATGCTTCCATAGATTTACGAAGAGTAGATCGGGCACGATAAAGAATGCGCGGAGAATGCGCGCGAAGCAGCAGCGTAGTAATTCCCCTATTCCAGGTTAAGTAGGTAATATACCTAAACAAAATATTTTAATACAATATCACTATTGATAAAGAACAATAAAAGATAGGTCTAAGTCCTAACAATAGAATGGAATGTGAACTATTTCCCTGTTCTTAGGGCATTCACTGACGTAGTACCTACATAACTGATTTTTTGTTTGATTGTCGGATTAAATTGGCTATGGCGTATAGGCGTATTCGACTATCCGAAGGCGATTTGTGTTCTTATAAAATGTATGGAGTCGAATATCCGAACAGAAACACGCGACGGACAAAAAACCAGACGTGTATGCCACCTTAGATAACAGAAAATAACCTACCGATTTAAAATGTGTAAAAACTTTAGTTAAAATTTAACGCCAGTTAAACAATGTAACAAAACATACTTCCGCTGCTCTTTGTTTTCATGACACAGCAAAAACTACGGTTGGTAGTTTCCTAGTGGTCTTTTGAGTTTCTGTCCACCTCTAAGACCATAGCGAATAGTGAAATTGTGTTTCCATCAAAGCTAAACTCAGAATGGGTTCAACACAAAGGTTAGGCAGGACTTAAACTTTTCAAATGATGATGATCAGCCTGTATGATGGACAAAGTATCCAAATGCGACTCACCTCAGCGTCAGCAGTACAGATGACCGCGACCAGCAAGGCCAGCAATAGAATGCGGCCCTTCATAGTGCTTGCGTTCTGAAACAAAACATCAACATCAGCCTACAAACGTCCACTGGACCGCTATTTTGCCGGTACCACAGATCACATAACATCGCTTCAATACATCGACTTCCTACGACCGCTACAATGTCGTCGCCCTGAGATGGTTGCTCTTGCAACACTACGATTAGCGTTCGCATTTCCCAGCAGCAAGAACCATTTCTTTGAAAATGAAGACCGCTACAAGTTTGAAGCGTCTTGCATAGGGTGTTTCCTAAACATAATAATATAACGATGTAGTCACGGTCGTACTGAAACTACATGCGACGTCTATTGTTTTAAATCAGTTTTTTTGCAGGCATAAAAATAAGATGTTTTATCTAATATGAGTATCAGTGCTATATTTGAACATCTAAGCACCTACTAGATGTACCAGTTACAGTAGGCTTTAAGGTACCTATACTCTGACCAATCTCATGATATCATTATTAACCCCATACCCAACCTAAAATCTCATATTAATTTTAATCAGATTTACATAATAGATTTTGAACTCTACGCAAAACGAGAATTTTGGGTTTTTTGCTGAGTTGTTTACAAACATTATTCTTGAGATTATTCGTCTATCTGCTCTTAGGTACCTATTGGACTATTAAGAAGTCCCATAGAACTGTCCGTTATATATCCGCGATCATGCTACTTACATAGGATATAGTATTTACAGGAAGAGGAAACGTGAACACAACACTTACGCCGGTTTCTGTTTAAAAACATGCAATATCTGTGACGCAAAGTGATACATGTGGGAAAATAATAGTTTAAATACTCGTCTGTGCCATTTGAGAAAACAAATTCGGCTTTGTTTTGAGTGAAGATATTTACAGGCTATGTAATTCACAACACGATGTCGCGACGGGACGGCGGCGGGCGGATGATCTCATTCGCCTCTGGGCAAGTCGTCAGCTCAGCTTAGAGGCCGTGTTCTGCGAAACTGACTAAAGACTTTGCTTTGTAATATAATATGCACACTTCGTGAAGATATGCACCGAAGGAATCAAACTGAGCTCTTCCTTTTTAAATAAATAAGCCATGTCAAAGGTGTTCTAAATTAGACTCCTATGTAAAATGGTAATATACTTAAACTAAAACTATTTGCCAAAATTATGAATGTTATTTCAAAACAATGTTAACAATGATAATCAGTTTAAACCAATTATTTTGTTATAAAATTCCTATTATTCATATCCTGTGTCCTCAATCCGCGAGGATGTTGAAATATACTTTTAATTTAACTTTATACAGCTCGACATATTCAATTGAATTATTGATAACTTGGCTAGCTACCTAGCTAATATATTATGTGATGGTGCGTCAGGGCGATAAAAGACGACTACGCTAGTAATAGTACTTCAATGACTGTTCACTCCGAACCAACTCGCGGCCACATCATAGACACCATTGCGGTGCAACTTTGATAAATAATTACTTTCGAATTGGACTCAACGAGTCGGGCACAATCTCGGCGCTATTTGTTTCTATTGACCTAATTTTGATGACAAGCATCTATGAAAGTTGCACAATAAAACTACTCGGTTAGCCATGAACTGTGACCGGGTTGTGCAGTTGACCTGTAATGCCGCATGCACCTCGCTCCCTCGCTAGGAGAGTTTATATGATCACGTTTTCAAGTCTGAACGGCAGAAAGGCTCTTGACATAGATGGTATGCTGGCTACGGACCATAGGGAACTTTGTGTCCCAAAACAACGCGTGTGGGTCTAAACTGTAGCTCTTGAGATAAATGGAGACATAGGACATAGGCTACTTTTTGTCCCAAAAAACCGCGCGTGTAGCCGCGGTTGCTTGTTGCAGCTAGAGACAATGCCGAGAGTTGTGCGCTCGCGAGTGTTCGCATGCGGTAAAACAGAATCAGCGCAGCGTAACAAGATGCAATTGATATGTATGATGAAACTGGTATAACATAGCGCGAAGCCGACGTCATCCCAGCTCCAGTAAACTTGAAGAAGCAGGTCGGGAGCACAAGATACGTATCATAGACTACAGATATAGTTTGTAACTCGGAGATGGCTGATGGACGCGATCCTGATTGAGTTAATTACTCGCGCAGATGTGCAATGAATGGTTGCCAGACGCCGCGGAGTCATTCGAACCGGCACGCGCGTCATCCGGTACGTGAAGGTACCGGATGACGCGCCTTATATGATGAGTCCTTTATAGCCTAGGTATGTACCTACTCCGACGAGAGTTACACTTCATGATGTATTGGTTGGTTGATTTTAGTGCTTTGTAACACTAACATTTCTTGGGGACAAATTTATACAAATTAAAGGCATATTTCTCAAATTCAATCTGTAGGTAAACAAATACAACACACATCTGAACATTCAGAACGCGCGACGATTCGACTTCACAGAAATATCACCCAAGTTACCACTAGATCTAGGTTCGCTCGCTAGATCTTAAATCTCAGCTGGCGTTACCAGTGACGCTTTGTTATGTAGGTAAATTTAAATAGTAGTTCTTGTGACCTAAGAAAACATTTTGTTGACACGAAAGTACGAAATTAAAAGCATGCAATTGTATACATATATTGTATGCTTTTAATTTCGTAACCTTTAATTTTATTTATTTACCTAGTTTGTCTTTTAAATTTTTCGTTATTGTTATAATAAAACCTTTCTAAATTGACCTTAATGATAATCATACACCCTGTAAAAATTGTTATAAATAAAACTGAACCTATCCTAACTTCTTAGTAAAACCCTTCAGATGACAAGAAAGAGTAGGAAGATTAGGTACAAAAACAATCTTTGTGCACATATTTTCAAAATTACAAGTAACTTGAGAGTCCTATTATCACAATTCCCAGTCATTGTCATATCAATGTGGAGCATATTTGAATGGTAGAAGAAGGTTGTTGTCATCGATATTTTTGTACGAGTATCAGCGTCGATAACCCGCGGGTGAGGCGATGGCGACGACACGGTCACCTAAACTGTGTCGAGCATTTTCGTTTTACGATTTTGTGGAAACTGCGCGGTTTTATGGAACCGAGCGTTGCACACGCTCTGTTGTATCTAGGGCGTCCTGGTTAGTACAACACATGTACAACATGAGCACAATAAACAGAATCATATTCAAATGTACTACAGGACTCATTGCAACGTGAGCGTTATTCGATATTTGATGAGCGAGCGCATTCAGACGCCTCCCACTGAAGTGAAATCAAACTATAGGAACAGGTCTACTTATAAAATGGTATTTATTTGTATATAATAGGTACAATAAACAGATGGAATGATGGTCTTAGAATATAATAAATATCAGTAGTTATATTTGAGGTATTAGTCGGGCAAATAATTAGTATTAGGTATAGGTAGTCATTTATATACCTTGAAAATAGAATAGAAAATTATCATAATCGTAAATTTCTAAATAATTGCATAATTGATTGTTCCCTAACACAATTTTATAAATAACATCTAACATGTATAAAAATTAGGTACTTACATTATGTTTCCAATGTATAGGTATAATAAAATATACTAATAATAATAAATATACTAAAATACATAATAATGTATTGTGTTAGAATAATTTTAACAGTTTCTAGTACTATAATTGGGTTTATGGTATCCATAACACTTGTCTTCTGCATGAGGAGAATGGCAGATCGTGTTTGATCTTAGGTATTTTATTTTATTTGGAAAACAAACAGGTATTAATAGAAAAAAAAAATAACACTAAAATCAGTAAAGTTTCCACCATTACATGGAATCCTTGTCGTTTATGTATGGTATGTACCCGCGTCCCGTGGGTAGCTTATAATGTCAGGTAGATTTTTTGGTACCTTCGCGTATTGTTCCTACCTTATTTCTTTATGGCTAGATATTTTGTGAGCATTTAATTTTTATTATTAGTAGAATTGTATTGTATGCATTAGACTTCGTCACTCCGGCTAATAACAGGCTTCTTTCCTTTATGCGAGTTGATTGCTGAGCCGAACTTGAACAATAACTTCCTAGTTATTGCACTATTAGCATCCTACACTCTCCCTAAAGAAAGGTTTATACCAGAATATTAAAAAAATATTGAATCCGTGTGAAAACTTCAATTAATGTATGCGAGTGTGAGTTTGTAAAAATGTATATTTTTAAAATTTTTGTTAATTACCCGTGCGGAACCAGAGCGGAACTTTTAATTTAAAATTTTAATAATTTAAAATGATTGCAAAAATATATGGGTCAGCAAAAGACACATCGGAGGCCGATTTGAGAGAATAACGGAAGCCGGTTATCGAGTCCGCACCGCGCGCCGGCGGCGAGATACCGCGAGCGACCCTACAGATAAAACTATAAAAACAACGCTTTTGTGGGAACAGAGTACAGAGGCCCCTTGTGGACGGTAGGTTATTTAATTATACATAATATATTATGTTTATGACTAGGTTTTCATTCGTTAAGATTTCTTGTCAATTGACTTGCCTGTTATGATAATTTACCTACAATGTGTCGACCTTGTCATCTTTTTTTAAATTTTTCAAAAATGTTATTACCTTTTTCTTAAAATTGATACCTCAACCTACAAGTTTTCGTTTTATTGATACTACATCTCACAAGTACAGAAGTGTGGCGAATAAATGAAACTGAAAGTAGGTACCTAATTTTTTTAATATTATGTTGTACCTAGTGGATGTTTTGATTACAGACATGTAAAAAGGACCAAGTGTTGTATCACACATGATCATCGGTTTATCTGCCTCTCTCAATTTCTCTTAGATTTCAGCACTCACAAGTATGTAGGTATATAGAAAATATATAGAAAATGCAAATATCAATTTCAGAAATTAAGCTATATTTCCCAACATCACTGGAAACACCGTGTAAGCTGGAACATTGCTATAAGCAGTAGAATTATAAAAATGCGTATCGAGCTTTTATCATCTTGTTATTAGCAGAAGATCAATAAAATCTTCTGCTTTATTTATTATCATTATCTATATCTATACTAATATTATAAAGAGGAAAGATTTGATTGATTGTATGTTTGTTTGTTTGTTTGTTTGAATTGAATAGGCTCCGAAACTACTGGACCAATTTGAAAAATTCTTTCACCATTAGAATCCTAAATTTTCCGTGATGAACATAGGCTATATAATATTTTCAAAAAAGTTAGGGATCATCATGAAAAATTCAATAATTGAACCGTGTGCTGTATATTCAACCTCTTTTTCTATTATGGCGCGTCATAATAGAAAATGAGGTTGAATATATAGCGCACGGTGCTTGCTTTTTCTCTACGGCCAGTGTCAGTTATGGAGTGTCAAGTCAATGTCAAAAACCCCAATTCTGTTAAAAAAAGTAAGGGATCCGTATGATAACCGTGAAACCCATCGTGTTAGTGTGTATAATTTCTGAAGTTTTTGTTTAATACCCGTGCGAAGCCGGGGCGGACCGCTAGTCACCAATAAAAAAATATAAATCGATCATGGTTTATGAACATTGGTATTTTAATGATTTTGAAACAATAACAACTTGTTTCGTAACATGCATGAATAATATTATATCAATTACCTATCTGGTGATGGTGAATGTGCAATCAATAAGCTTCAAATTAATATAAAAAAAAATTGCAGTAGTTCTGCAATGTCTTATGAATCGCGAATAATGATTGTACCACCGAAATAGAAAACCTTAAATCTTTTAAAATTCATCCAATTCTAATTATTTTTTTATAATGTATAGAGAATGATCCCTTTAGTTTATTACTGAGAGTTATTCGGAACATAATGGATCATCATTACATATGTTCCGAATAACTTTACAAATTCGAAATCGGTCTTGATTTTATAAAAAAAACAATATATCCAACATAAAATTATTCCGTTACAGCTTCAGGGTTTCAGTGATAGATACCTCATTCATACATCCCAGTGATTAAGCTCGATGCGTGGGCGCAGGAAGCTTATCCGACGACCCAGAAACGAGAGATACGTTCGCAAAGATCAGAGGTCATAGTTATAACTAAATTATCTTTGGTGATAACGAATTTTTAAGTCACATATTTGATTATGGAAGAATATTTAAAATTAGATTTATAATAATAATAAAATGATAAGATACTTATTTATTTATTTTTTAATTATTCAAAACGTGTAGGTATTGTAGTATGAAATTCAACATCTTATAAATGCCCTTAAATTGAGTATAATCATAATAATGTAGTATAATACTATACTTATAATTTCTTTTACAGAATTGTTTTCTGCAAAATTGGGCTGATGTTTCCAAGATATATTGAAGATAATAATAATTTAGGTAGGTGCTATTAATACAAAAATAAGCAAGTGTCCATATTAGAGGCTGTTAGGTACATATTAAATAAACATTAAGTATACAATCAATATAATTTATAGTACATAATAAAATACTAAAAAGTAAAAAATACTAAAAAACAGAAAAAGATCCACGGCAGTTTCTGCCCTAAACCGGTTTACCGGCGAATTTCAGAATTCCTGCGACCTTTCCAGACTCCTCTAGATCATTTTATTTTGCCATACTGTTGCCTAAGTCAACAAGCTACGAAACCTGAGCTTGAACCCTAACTGTTATATACGACGACAAATAAAATAATTAACTGTTAGAAGGTAAAACGCAAAATTAAAAAAAAAACACCAAACCACCTAAAGCGGAACATTAACCATGATTTGTGTTATTTTCAGTCAAGATAAAAATATACAGTTAAAACTTATTTTAATTGTAGTATCTAACAAATAATAGGGTAGGTACAAGGTTCCAAAATATTTCTTCACTTTACATCAGGTGAGATCCTGATCAAACAGAAGTCTATCAATTATAAAAAAAAAAACTTTAGTAGTGAATCCCTCAAAATTCCCTAAATAAAAGTTCTCCCCATTTCTCTTTATCTTAAAACACTTGCTATGCAATTTTTACTTTTCACTGACATCTTGGATCAACATAAAGTTAGAAATAACAACGGCAACGCTTAGAATAGAAACTGTTCTAGTAGGTATATATATGTAACTCACGTATAGCGATGTATCGATGCAGCGAGCAGGGGGTGCGTATGCGTCGGAGGTTCGCGCCCGACTGGCGATCTGATGCCTTCCTTGGCTTGGTTTGGTCCCGCCCCCGTGCGCACACGCAGCCCCGCATGCGGTAGTTACGCGCTAACCTGTGCCTCCTGCCGACACAAGCACACACTGGCGAATATCCAGCGTTGTAGAGCATTCAAGTCATAATATGTTACTATTCAAATGTCACAAAAAATTTGACCATTAAAAAACGATAAACTGAAAAAATACTCACTTTTCGCCGCATAAAATGAAGCACAGTTTTTGTTTTAATTCATAGGTACTTGCTAGATTCTGCCCACGGCTTCTCATGCGTTGTTTCTATGCGCTGATATAATTATTTATCCTACGATTAAAAGACTAAAAAGTTTTATTCCAGGTTTAGAACTATATCATCATCACCGTCCTGTGTGTGTTAGTCCACTGCTGGACATAGACCTCCTCTAATGAGCGCCCTAGAACTACCTGTATGCATAATTTCGGCCCTTTCCGTTGAGTAGTTTATTCATCTAAAGTTTAGATTTAGATTGGAAAATAAATATTATAAAACAACAGTTTAGATTCTAAACTGTTGTTTTATAATATTTATTTTCCAGCATTATTTATTTATTTATGTAAAATAAAAGCATAACCTAATTCGTGACTAGCCAGACACGAATTAGGTTATGATTTGAAAAAATCAGTACACCTAAACATATTGTTACTTTTCTCTTTATGTTGAGTTCTGTAGCGCAATCGGTACCGAAGTGGCGACACCTAAGGGTTCGATGCAGGTCGCGGGTCAAATCTATACTAATATTATAAAGAGGAAAGATTTGATTGTTTGTTTGAATTGAATAGGCTCCGAAACTACTGAACCGAGTTAAAAAATTCTTTCACCATTAGAATCCTTAATTTTCCGTGATGAACATAGGCTATATAATATTTTCAAAAAAGTTAGGGATCCGCATGAAAAATTCAATAATTGAACCGTGGGCTGTATATTCAACCTCTTTTTCTATTATGGCGCGTCAGAATAGAAAAAGAGGTTGTATAGCGCACGGTGCTTGCTTTTTCTCTACGGCCAGTGTCAGTTTTGGAATGTCGAGTCAATGTCAAAAACCCCAATGCTGTTAAAAAAAGTAAAGATCCGTATGAAAACTGTGAAACCCATCGTTTTAGTGTGTATAATTTCTGAAATTTTTGTTTAATACCCGTGCGAAGCCGGGGCGGGCCGCTAGTATTTAATATTCTTATTTATCTATCATCTTGAGATATTTATTCGTACGGTCAGTGGGTATATCCGTCATCTGGCATCGACGAGAAAACGGCCGATAACACTAGCTCTACTCTAGGTCCAGATGATGGCAAATAAATATTTGACTAATCGACTCATCACCTACAAAATGGAATGGTAAGTGTCACTACAATCGAAGTTACCATCTATTCAGTAGGTATAACTTACCTAGACCGAGAAGGTATGAAATGAAAGATACATTTGAAAAGTAAGATATTTATTGGATTAGCATATAATTACAAATATGACATTCCACATCACGAGAAATTTAGAGATGCCAGCAACCGGGCCAAGGCACGGCCCGGCTCCGAGCGCTGAGGTGGACAGGGCCGGGCGCCCCTCGGTTGTTGGCCACGTACTTAGCCTAAATATCATTATATCAATCGAAACATCTTTCTCATCGAGTCTACACACCAAAGTTAGCACACAGCTCGGCGGGTGCCGACCTTTTTGTCAATTCGTCGGCGGCCAACGGTTATTGGTGTGTAGACTAGACTCCATTAAGACGACCCCAAGTCACGTGCGTACTCTGGCTTATTTCTTTTCGTTGAAATGCGAGGTGGCCAATAACCGAGGGGCGAGACGTAGCCGTCCCGTAGAGACAGGGTGGCACAGGACAGAGGTACGGCGGGCGCTCCTGTAGCGGTAACTAACTATGCTACGGAGGCGGCCATGAGAGCGCAATCCAATTCACTCGCTCGCCCTTCCGCGAATGCACGGGCCCGCTGCCGAGTCCACAGGACCCCACCATACAACTCAGAACGTTACACGCGAACCGAACGAACCAGCGCATTCTTAGAACGGGAAAAGTCGCGTCGTCGCAAGATTATAAATAAAATACTTTTTACAAAAATTACAGTTTCAATAAAAAAAATGGCATGAGAGATTTTATTGCGCTCTCATTTTACATTTTGTAAAAAAAAGTAATTTAAGTGCCAAGTCCGAGAGCGCGGCCCGACCCGGCCGCCGCGCCCCGGACCCTCGTGTATAAATATTGTAAAATATACAAAATAACTGTAAATCTACACAAAGTCCACGATCGCGGACGGAGGAGCGTCCGAGCCGGCCGTGCTCACTCACTCCGGGCAGGACACCATACACTCTTACATTTGCGTACCTACAGGATTGCAACTTTGTATGAAAACTCAATCATATTCGTGTGTTACTATCGAACTGAAGTTCATAAAGAAACGCGTTGTCACTAGTCTAGTCAGCTCCGTCTATCGCCCTCCGCCGCTCGCGTGGAGCCCCGCCGACATCGCAGGGCTCCAACGGTCTACGGCCGCGTCATTTCGACACACTTTGACACCAGCCGAGGCCGTTCGAGCGCTGCGATCTGTCTGGACGAGCTCTAAATTCCTTGGTTTTTGGTTTTACCGCGACAACGATCATCGTCACGGTCACCAACATAAATACTATTAAAGAATTCGTACCCAATAATAAAGTAATGGTAATGGTTAGTTCAGAGAATACAATGATCACATTCAGATTGAGTATTCGGAGTGCGGTCGGTTCGGGGTACGTACATTAATTTACTATCTAACTACTTAACCGATGAAGGGAGAGGAAGCGAAGCCTTGAGCTTTAAGCGCTCCAGAGTGTACCGTCTAAGTACCAGACGATAATTAAGTCTCATTCCATACTGTCGTAATGATTTATACAAGAGAATGTGGACCTGCCGCCGCTAGTATTCACAAACCACGGGACACCGGACCGCGGCTGGGGGCAGCACCTGCAACAACGAACGTCGTGTTATATTCTTACATAATGGGGCAAAACCACTCATTACTCGCCTCCTGAAACACAGTTTTTAAGTTCAAGAGCATATAGAAACATAATTGTCAGTTGTGTATAAATAAAATTTCTGAACTCTACTTCTATAATTTAGATAAGACACAAAATTCTATTATCATAATCAATGAAGGCATTCGTTAGTGCGTAATAATCACAAATGATTAAATGAATAATTAATAATATTAAATAATGCCGGACAATCCACACAGCATCACCTAGCCCCAAGTTAAGCATAGCTTGTGTTATGGGTACTCGATGACTGATATACAAAATATCGATATTTTTTTATTATACATTTAAAACTATCAGAACACCCTGAACAAATATCTGCAGATCAAAACATCACAAACATTTGTTCCGAGGCGGAAATCGAACCCGCAACCTCCTGCGTCGCCGGAGGACCTTCGTCCACCGCGGCACAGAGGTCGTCGTTGATTGTCTGTACGTTGTTCACTGTGTGGATAGTATGCGTGGGTAGGTACCTCGGTCGTGCGTCGGGCAGTGAGCGGGCCCGCTAGCGGCGGAAGGCGGGTCGCGGGAAGGCGGGCGGCGCGGCGCGCTGCGAGGAGGAGGGTCGGCGGCGCGGGGGGTCGCGCCCGCGCGCTTTCTTCTCCTCCACGTTTAACTTCACTCCGTCCGAGCTGTCCGCCGGGAAGTACAGCGGCTGGAATATTGGATGTCAGAATCACAAATCTAAAGTAGTAGGGCTAGGGTCCGGAATCTTTAAACTAATTTAAACATTCGCCGGGGATGTCTGTTCCTGTCATCAAGTTGCATCATCACTACATAGTATAAAACAAAGTCACTTCCCGCTGTCTGTCTGTCCCTATCTATGCTTATAAAATTAGGCAAAGGATTTTGTATGCGATCTTCTCGATCACCCCAAAAAATTTTGACCTCACGGAGGATTTTATGTAATTTAGAAAATTCTGCACTAAAATTTAGATTAAAAAAAAATATGCACCTCCACCCCCCATTTCATTTTGGCAAAAGATGTACCAAACACCCTGTAGTTGTTTGAAGTGGTTTCTTTTGCCAGTCTTCCACTAGTAAACATTTAGTAAGCTTAAGTTATTAAAATGTGA
>OZ007523.1:1144094-1332027 GCA_963931895.1 Eupithecia pulchellata
AAAAGTGTCGATTGTACAGCATTATTTGTTCCATGACACATACATTATGGATGTAAGTCCGGTAACTCATCTTGGGACTTCATCAGGTATATTTCATACCTGCTGTTGGTTTTCCTCCAACACAAAATAAGTTCGTATTTAACCCGCTAACATTCACAATGATATCGTCAAACTTGATAGTTTTATAGTAAAATATTGTATATGTGACATACAGGTGCGCAAGGATCTCCGGTACCAGGCGAACGAGGAGTTTATGAGCATGGAAGCAGCCGTGCTGAGCCTGGCCTTCGCGCGGGACAGTGACACGCTGGCGGCCGGCGCCAACGACGGGAAAGTCAAGGTACGAACATTACAGGTGTCCCACGTGTTAGGATAGTATTTATATAGTTTCCTACCACAAGCTTTTTTGAAAATATAGGTCGCGTCACGTAAAAAGAACGCTGGAAGAAAGTGGAAGGGGTATGTTCGCGCATGGGTGTACTCGCGCACGATAGTACCTACTATGCTAATTTGCGCTAAGCCTATTTTTAACTAATATTTCGTATTGGTTATTTGGTATTTTCACGAGGAACGTGACGTGGAGTCAACGCTACAAGCAAATGTCAACTGACGAACCAATAGCGCACCGGCAGGCATGCGGCGGCGCGTGACTTCGCCCCGCGCCCCACAGCATACCACCAAATAGACCTATAAATCGACTACTGCGCAGGTTCACTCCAGCATTCTTTTTACATGACGCGAACTATACTTACCCTACACAAATAATAAGCAAACGTGTTTTTTACGTCACCCATGGGAAAAATTGGGGTGTGAAATTGACCACACGGTCATCACCTTGTACCTGGTACAATATGTATAGTTGTGTTGTGTTGTGTGTGTGTGGTGTGCAGGTGTGGCGCGTGTCGACGGTTGCGGTGGCGCGGCGCATTTACATTACTAAATATAAAGCCTTCAATACATTGAACCAACAGATGATTCTAACAATGCTGTGTAGATTGTCCGGCATTATTTACAATTCAACCGCCATTGAAGGAGTTTAGAGATCGGGTAACAACTTTAGGGATATCAGAAAAGAATGCATCAATCATCAATCGTACTCTCTCGTCTGTCAATGCCTCATGGACTCTAGCCCTGACTGCGATGTGTTTGCGGATGCTTGGATGAGTCTGTCGGCGGAGTGCCAGACTCTGTCTGAGTTAATGCCTGATGATGTGAAATGTTAATATAATTATTTAGTGTTAAAGTAAATGTTTAATAGTATTTTTAGTTGGAATTAAATTTAATTGTGTATTTATTTAAACTTAATTATAATGTAACATAATGTGACTAGTGTAATTGGAATTTCTGTACTAGTTCAATAAATAAATAATAATCAAAAGCATCGGCAATATCTTTATCTCGTACTAGATATAAAATGTCTGTAAACAAACCGCCAATACTTAAAATATACTCTGTCGTCGTTTTTTATACGCAACTAGCGGCCCGCCCCGGCTTCGCACGGGTATTAAACAAAAATTTCAGAAATTATACCCACTAAAACGATGGGTTTCACAGTTTTCATACGGATCTTTACTTTTTTAACAGCATTGGGGTTTTTGACACTGACTCGACATTCCAAAACTGACACTGGCCGTAGAGAAAAAGCAAGCACCGTGCGCTATACAACCTCTTTTTCTATTCTGACGCGCCATAATAGAAAAAGAGGTTCAATATACAGCCCACGGTTCAATTATTGATTTTTTCATGCGGATCCCTAACTTTTTTGAAAATATTATATAGCCTATGTTCATCACGGAAAATTAAGGATTCTAATGGTGAAAGAATTTTTTAACTCGGTCCAGTAGTTTCGGAGCCTATTCAATTCAAACAAACAAACAAACAAACATACAAACAAACAAACATACAAACAAACAAACATACAAACAAACAAACATACAAACAAACAAACAATCAAATCTTTCCTCTTTATAATATTAGTATAGATGACGCGCCATAATGGAAAAAGAGGTTGAATACACAGCGTACGGTTCAATTATTGAATTTTTCATGCGGATTCCTAACTTTTTTGAAAATATTATATAGCCTATGTTCATCACGGAAAATTAAGGATTCTAATGGTGAAATAATTTTTCAAATTGGTCCAGTAGTTTCGGAGCCTATTCAATTCAAACAAACAAACAAACAATCAAATCTTTCCTCCTTATAATATTAGTATAGATAAGTATTGATATTAATTGAATGTGTGTGTGTGTGGTGCGGGTAGGTGTGGCGCGTGTCGACGGGCGCGGTGGCGCGGCGGCTGGAGCGCGCGCACGCGAAGGGCGTCACGTGCCTGCAGTTCAGCCGCGACGCCGCGCAGCTGCTCTCCGCCTCATTCGACCGGACCGTGCGCGTGCACTCGCTCAAGTCTGGCAAGGTAACAAAAAAAATACAAAATGAATTATTTGCCAATTTAACTTAAGATATAGGTACACATTACTGGCAGCCCCCGCATGAGGCAAGCCTGTATCGCGGGAAGCGTTTACAAAAGTGTCTTTAACATTATGTGGTTAACACTTATACAGGGCAAACTGTAGTGTTTGTGTATTTGAGCTAGATCAGGGATAACGTTGTCTCGGGTTCACGGGTAGCGGGTAGACAGTCGCACGGAGGCCACGAGTGAGTGCGGACGTGTCATACCTGGCTACTGGTGGCGTAACGAGCCGATATAGGTACCTACTTACTTCTCTCAGTATCAGTAAGTACTACATGTGGCGACGAGTCAAAAGGTTAGTGCAAATTCGTATCTACATAAACTGGTAGGTACTTAGTTATTTTTTTTCATCTAAAAGAGGAAAATAAGTAGATAAAATAACCGCTCCGTAGCAACTGGACAGATTCGCAACTGGACGGTTTCTCAGCTGGACGGATTCTTGGCTGGACAGATTAGCAGCCGGACAGAGTACAGTCGTCAATATTTTTAAAACTAACTTTAACTAGGTACCTACTGACGTTTTTATTTAATCACTAGTTCTGTTTTCAAACAATCTGAAAATAATGGAATTATCACTATTTCCACATAATTTTAGTCACATGTGATTTTTTTTGGGTCTTTAGTTGTTTTGCAGATTGCATTTTTTTCCTTTCACAGCACAATGTAGGTGTAAGGACCCGGGTTAAATTGTTTAAGAGGTACCCTATAAAGCGAACAGTCCGTAAAATTTTATAAGAATAAAATAGGACCGTGGATTGATGTGTGTGTGGTGTCATTGATGCCCTTTGTTGATGCTATAGTTACATGAAAGAATATCTCCCAAGATTTATCTAAAGCGCATCTAATTTATTTACTTGACGAAAACTTGGTACAGTCACCAGCATAAATATATGACTATGGGCAGCGCTGCAAAACTATCTGATTATTTATTGAAGGTATAATTATGTGATGATACTTAGGATGTAAAAATATGTGATGATTTACACCCGGCAAAATAATCGTTTGCACCGTTGTAACAGCATAATTATCGGATCACGTAAAGACTGCATTAATATCTGATACAATTAACAGTAAGAAATATCTCAACAATCTGCAAGAATGAACTTTATATACCTAAGCATAGAGCCGTGATTTGAACGAAATAGCTTGACGCTTCCTGAAAAGAGTATCAACCTGTCATTGGATATCGCTGTCTCACGTTTTATGTTATTATGACATGATTTCAGCAGATTTCGTTTTACTAATATAAATATGAATCCAAGAATTTGTTATTATAAGGAGATTTGATTGTTTGTTTGTTTGTTTGAATTGAATAGGCTCCGAAACTAGTGGACAAAATTTGAAAAATTCTTTCATTATTAGAATTCTAAGTTTTCCGTGATGAACATGCGATAGAATATTTAAAAAAAATTTGATGTAAAGTTTAATAATTATACGTGCTCAATACATTCAACTTCTTGTTATGTTATGGCTCCGCTGCTTGCTTTTTCTCTAAGGCCAGTCCCAAGTCCAGTGTCAAAACCCCAATGCTGCTAAAAAAGTAAGGGATCCTTAAGAAAACTGTGAAACATAACGCGTTAGTGTGTAAAATATAAGTATCTGAAGTTTTGGTTTAATATCCGTGCGAAGGCAGGGCGGACCTCTAGTTTATTAAACGCTGCGGTGGGAAATGTTGATGTCAACATTTGATGAAAGAGTTTTTGGCAAGGAGATTACATTGGTTAAAATGGTATGGTGATAATGCTGGCTTTTCGAATCTTCGAATGTTATGTCAACGGTCATACACGAAGGAGTTTTTAAATTTTTTTTGTCTGTTCGTGTCTTTTAACATTGTAATATATTTAAATATGTAACTATAGTTTGATTTATAATAAATAGAGGATTTTTGAAGACGTAGCTTAGTGTCAATACTGCATAGAATATTAAGTTTACAAGAATTTATGTTGTTTTTGAGCTAATAAGTATAAATAAATGAGAAAGATTGGATTTATATAATTATTTTTTATCACACACTGTTAAAATTTAAATTATTTGACGCACTTGATATAATCAGTTTACTACGCAGTCGGACCTAAGGCAGATAATCTTAGCATAACACTGGCCACCGACGACTAAAATGCTAAAATAATGATTTAAAACGTGAGACGTGAGCGGCAATATCCAATGACAGATTGATGCTCTTTTCAAGAAGCGTCATACTGTTTCGTTTAAATCACGGCTCTATGCTTAGCTATATAAAGTTAATTCTTGCAGATTGTTGATATATTTCTTACTGTTAATTGTATCAGATATTAATGCAGTCTTTACGTGATCCGATATTATGCTTTTACAAAACAAAAGATTATTTTGCCGGATGTAAATCATCACATATTTCTACATCCTACGTATCGTCACATAATTATAAGTTCAATTGATGATCAGATATTTTTGCAGCGCTGCCCATAGTCATATATTTATGCTGGTGACTGTACTTAAAGACATACTACATGTATTACATATCATCTAGATATTTCCTGTATTTTTTTATAAATTCTGTCATTTAAGTATATTTTGACATTTGCGCTCTTTTTGACCGTTGCTGTCACTTTGGACAGTAGCTGTCAGTTTTGACATTAGCAGTGACTCGCACTGTCACTTAAACCATCCCGATCTACCTTCAGGTAAAGCCGACTTTACTTGTGGTATGCGTAGGTTTTGTATCAGTAGTTCCTACAAAAAAGTTAAGACTCTGAAGCCCGAACAGTCTGCCTTTGTGTTTAAATAGGATGCAAATAAATTAACACTACATGCTATTAATTATGTCACGGACTGTACACGTTCTGTCCAGTTGCTAAGCCGTCCAGCTGAGAATCCGTCCAGTTGAGAATCCGTCCAGCTGCGAATTCGTCCAGTTGCTACGGAGCGAAAATAACTGAGTGTTGTCAATTATTCACGTATTATATAATTTAGTAGAACCTATTACAAATTAGCAAAGATGTCTAATAATTCAACACGAAATGTTTATTTTCATAACAAGAGAATAATTCGTAATTCTTGAGACAGTGTTTGTTTTTAGGACCTACCTTATAACACAGTGCAACTTTGTGTCCACAAAATAAACAAAGCTGACTGATAAACGCGCCATGCCATGTTATTCCTTTATTCTATGAGGCAGGCTAATTGTGCCAGTTTGCATTTTCGTCGCAAATATCAGTAGGTAGGTAAACTGTTCCGTGGAGTATTTATTGAATAGAAATAATTATGCAAATGGTTTTTACTGATTTGCAATGTTATTAAATAGTACATTTAGGTACTTCCTTTTGTACTTTTCCTACTGTAATCAGATATACCGCTCCGTAGCAATTAGACAGATTCGCAAATGGACAGTTTCTCAGCTGGACGGATTCTCAGCTGGCAGATTAGCAACTGGACATAATTAATAGCATGTTATATTTATTTATTTGCGTCCTATTTAAACACAAAGGAAGATTCTTTGTGCTTCAGAGTCTTAACTTTTTTTTGTAAGAACTACTGATACAAAACCTTAACATACCTTAGGTAAAGTCGGCTTTACCTGAAGGTACGACCTAGAACGTAGTGGTTTTATTTTCTTTGGTACGATCAGGATGGTATAAGTGACGGTGCGAGTCTCAAGGAAAAAGCTACCCAATGCTAGTTATCAGCAAATATTTTGTAAATGTTATTGTTCTATATATTATTCAACTTATGCTAGTTATTACCAGCTACAATTAAATGTTGAATTTAGCCAAGTAGTACCTTGTAGTAAGATCGAACAACTAAGGTAAACTTAATTTTAACAAGTGTTTTATCTGTTGAACTTGTCTTGATTTTAGTTCAGAAAATCTAGATTATTAAATTACCTATGTAGCTAAAAGAATCGTAGGCAGTACGGGCCTTCATAACAAATGAAAACCGTGCGTAATACGTGTTGTAGGCAGTACAGGCCTTCACGATAATGTAAACTGTGCGTAATACGTGTTGTAGGCAGTACAGGCCTTCATGATAATGTAAACTGTGCGTAATACGTGTTGTAGGCAGTACAGGCCTTCATGATAATGTAAACTGTGCGTAATACGTGTTGTAGGCAGTACAGGCCTTCATGATAATGTAAACTGTGCGTAAAACGTATTGTAGGCAGTACAGGCCTTTATGATAATGTAAACTGTGCGTAATGCGTGTTGTAGTCAGTACAGGCCTTCATGATAATGTAAACAGTGCGTTTAACGTGTGGTAGGCAGAACGAGCCTTCATAAAATTGTAAACCGTCCGTATAGGCTGTACGAGTCGTACATAGGCACGCAGTATGGGCCTTCATAAGTATTATGTAAACCATAGCGTGTTGGTTATGTTGTCCATAACTTGGTTGGCTTCGTCTCACTCTCTCCGACGGTAAACACAGTTCTGTAATAGTGCGCGGATATTATCGAAATACAAATAAAAATCAATTTCTAGACAGCTGACTCAAGCAAAACCTCAAAACAAACGTAAGATGTCAACGACCCTGAGCAACGACCCCAGTTTCTGACAGCAACATCGCCCTTAAGACAGTGACATTAACAGTCACTGAACTGTCTTTTAATCTATCGATATAAGTATCGATCGAAAGCCATCTATCAGTAAGTAGCAGAAGCATTCCCGTTATAGAACAAACCAACCATTTGATAATTTCAACCTATGATCTCAAACACTGTTAGCCGTGAGGAAAGTGTACCCTCATTAATATTAAACTAGTGTAGCTGGTTCATATCTCTGAGGGCATCGTATTTTTGTTCTTAATTATTATTTCGGAAACATGGCCTCTGACACATAATATGTTACAGAACGAAGGCATAGAAGAAAATCGTTTCTGGATATTTCCGAAATAAACTCTGAAATTACACAGTTCAATACTACCATCGCCGACGGAAGCCTACTCGAAATTTCAACGAAAAGTCTTCCTGAAACATCGACATTTAGCATCGATTTAAAGCAACAGATACTAGAGCTTCAAAATGAATTATGTATAACGCATGAGGAAATAGCGAACCTAAGCTCACCATGTAGTAGCTTATCAAAAGAGATTTATTTATTTATTTGTTTTTGGGGAAGGCCTACAGCTTATATAAATACAAAATAGTTGGCTAAAATTAAGCAACGGAAAAGCTAATAAATGGCCTTCACGGTTAAATGACAAAAAAAAAATATAAGGTTCGCTATGCATTCATACAATAACTAAAATAAAAACACTGATTAAACAATCGTCAATACAAAGTAATAAGATATTAGGTAAAAGTGTAAAAGTAAAACTAACATAGGTAGGAACATACTATTAATTGTCGTTAAAGAATTTGCTACTAAGCAACCGCCTCGCCGAATGCACACTTGTGCTGTGCAGTGAGGGTCAACGTTATCGTTATCTTTGCAGACTTTATTAAGTTTCGTGCACGCTCTAATCATAAACGAGTTTTGTCTTTAATTTTGGTGTTGGTGAATGGAACATTGAGGGTTGGACTACATATATCGCACACACTTCGATAAAATGAAATCCAAGTTAGAGGAAACTGTCAAATTAAATTAAAAAAAAAAATACAACAGGACATGTTTCTATCTCTCCTCGTATTCCTCGTCCAATATGTAAATAAATACAAATAAAAAAAAATGAAGCTCCATTTGCGTGTAGAGTATGAGTCCACGGCCAGGCAAAAGTGGTAGGTACATTAATGAAGAAAATCACTAATATTCGGATGAATATTTCTCGCCTCTCGCCTATTAACACCAGCAAAGGACAAGAACTGGAAATCAGAGAGACGCCGGCGAAGGAAAAAGACACTGGACAGCGAATTAATTTTCAGGAAGACCTAACATCAAGCCCGAACCCAGATACAGGCAGCAACACAAGATTTGACGAAGAATTGCATGACAGTTTGACATCGGTTAGGGCAGATGGCAGCACCAGCTTGGAGACTGACAAGCCCGTAACCTAACAACGCAAATGATCAAGGATAGACAAAACAAATGCAACAATATTTATGACATTTTTGGCATGATAAAACCATCGACCACAAGTAGTGAGATTCTTAATAACTATAACGCAGCGAAAATTGGTGACCAGGACATTTTGATCTTGCTTCTAGGGGCAAATGATTCAAACCCCTTTTCTCTGTTTACTAGCTTATGTAAGTTTTGCATTTATTGAGGGGACAAACTTTTTTATTGTAAATGTATGCAGGTTTTGTTAAATTGAATGTTAATAAATTAAATAATGATAAAAAACTTTTAATAACAATTATGCAAACTATAGATTTGTGGAGATAAGTGATGGCTATGATGGTGATGTATGTAACAACAAAAAAAAAACTTGCATTTCAGTCCGTAAATTAAGCTTTAAAATAAATATTGAAAAAGATAATTTATCTTATAAAAAACAATATCTTGACATTGGCAGATCACTGAGTACATTGCGGGCACAGCTAAAAACTAAATTGTCAGAGGCTCGGAAGGATCACCCTAAACTTAGGGCGGGGACTATACCTTACTACTTCCGCACTGTAATCCCTAATAAATGGATATGGAATGTCTTCGGCTTGTCGCATCCAGCATCTGCCAGCAGTCTTTCGCAGATCGTCATCCCACCTGGCCGGAGGTCGTCCTACACTACGTTTACCAAGTCGCGGTCTCCACTCAAGAACACGTTTACCCCAGCGGTTATCGGTTCTTCGCGATATATGGCCGGCCCACTGCCACTTCAGTTTGCTAATTCTCTGAGCTATGTCGATGACTTTAGTTCTCTGTCGGATGAATTCGTTACGAATCCTATCCTTCAGAGAAACTCCGAGCATAGCTTTCCATAGCTCGCTGAGCGACTTTGAACTGGTGGACCAACCCTATCGCACTCAGAAAATTACGCCAAAATGTTGCAATTAGAATTGGCGTCAGTGAGGTCAAGTACATCCAGCAAGATGTCACGTCCCGGGAGAAGGGGTAAGTAAATCTCTAGTTATCTGGGAAATCTGATGTTTTTCTTGACAGTGACTTTATAAAATTCATTCATTTGTAATGTTTGGGTTAGGATAGCAATGATCAAGGGCGTCGCCAGCCCACGGCCCAGGGGGGGGCAAGCCGTAGCCAGAAATATGTACTGCGGGGTATGTACAGCGGGGGGGGGGGGGGGGGGGTGTTAGAGATTACAGCCTATGTCCAGCAGCGGATAACATGGGCTGATGATTATGTACGCTAACTTTATCCAAGTAATTTTCAAGGCAAAGTGTTTTAAATTTTGCTATTTACCTGGTCCGCAAACAATATGATGTGATTGAGTGATTGAGCCAGCACGACAACTATTGTAACTTTTTCGTGTCATTAGGTAGTACAAAAAAATTATAACAGAGTGTAATGAGCGCCGATATTTTATTGTGTGCGGCCGCTGGAAATAGTCGAAACTGAAGACTATAGAATAAAAGGCGAGCGGAGCGAGCCGCGATTTTTTTTTTAGACTTTTTCGGACGTATGCTAAAAATTTAGAAGTGTTTGTATATATATCTAAAGGAATAACAGCAAACGGAGGGACCAATTCAATAACGGCAAAACAAGAAAATAGGAACTTAATACTCATCGATTAACGAAATTAAAATTAATTGTGTGATCTGCCTTCCAAGATGGAGTCGGGCGTAAATGAATGTGATGCGTGCTCACTTACATATAAGGTACACTTATATAAAACGAATCGAATGAAACTTAGCGTGAGAGCGAGCCACCCGACGAATTTTGACGAAAAAAATTTAGTTTTTAAGACAGAACAACCACTTCAAGTACTCCCACGTATATAATATTTTGTTGCAAATGACCGACCGAAACATCCGAAAAAAAAAATACTTTAAATACAATTTTTTTTTTTAAGATTTTAATATTGTACTAACTGTCACTCCATTCCTAGTGATCGTGGATTTATGCGGGATTTATCTATGCGGATATATATAATAAAAGCAGGACTTTCGTTGTTTTGCAGTTGGCTAGGTACACTTTTTTGGTCTCTAGGGGGGGGGGCAGCTGCCCCCCCCTGCCCCCCCCTGGCGACGCCCTTGGCAATGATATTATTGCATGAAGATTGATGAAACACATGTTAGAGACAGAGATACAATAGAGAGAGGAAAAGAATATAGCGATAGGAAGAGAAGGGCTGAGGAGTCAACAATTACTGAAGGCGATAAAGTATATGTTAAGGATATGGAGAGGGGAAATAAGTTGTCAGCGAACTATAAATCTACTCCGCACATTGTGGAAGAATCGGAAGGCGGAGATGTACTTGTAAGAACAGGTCAACGGTTGAGACGTCATGTTATCCATCTGAAAAGAGTAGAAGGTCAATGGGAAGTCACGAATGAAAACGAAGAAGAAAATAATGAACTCAATAATTGAAGTGAACAGAAAGAGAACGTTAATAATATTATCTATTTCTTAAATAAAAGTATGATTAGAAAGGGATGTAGTGTTTGTGTATTTGAGCTAGATCAGGGATAACGTTGTCTCGGGTTCACGGGTAGCGGGTAGACAGTCGCACGGAGGCCACGAGTGAGTGCGGACGTGTCATACCTGGCTACTGGTGGCGTAACGAGCCGATATAGGTACCTACTTACTTCTCTCAGTATCAGTAAGTACTACACAAACAAACAAAAAATCCTTAAATTAAAATAGATCCCAACAGGTAGTATGTGGGTGATACAAGAACGAAACAAATCAGAAGTCGAAAACTAAACATCAAAGTCACTCATTGACTAATAATGTAGAGCAGGATAACTGACTCAAGGGAAAGGAGAATAAAGGGAGGGAGGAGTAATATTTTATTTACATAATGGAACACAAGTGAGAGACTATGGAAATCTTTACTTTTACTTTAATATACCTAAGAGGTCTTCTGTGGCATCGTAGTCAAGTGTAAGTAGCCATCGTCTAATCTTTTCCTTTACGCCATAAAGTGCGTTGGACAAATTGCAATGCTTTATGACCCTGCGATATATGAATGGGAAGGCAAACTTACGGAAACGTAACATTACATACCTCTTGTTGCCTTCATTACTTGCCTGTTTGATGTGTACGTAACTTAGTAGATATACCTACCTAGCTACTTGCTGTATACGCGCGCTACATGCAGTGCAACGCGCACATTCGAGATTACCTAACTGTCATTAAGCATTACATAACTACCTAATGTTTCACTAGCCCCTCTACATCTCACTGTTACATTATTTTTTAGCAAAGTACCTACCTCTTAATGCCTTCATTACTTGCCTGTATAGTTACTAGCAGTCCGCTGATTTCTAATAGATATGATAGACAAACTATCAGATTAACGAGTGCTTCATTTTATTTTGTTTTGAGACTCCGTCCGTACTTATTCATAGGTTCATGTAGGTAAACTGATAAATAATTGTGATTCCAAGGTTCTGAAGGAGTTCCGCGGTCACGGGTCGTTTGTGAACGAGGCGGTGTTCCTCCCGGACGGACACCAGGTGCTCAGCGGGTCCTCAGACGGAACTGTTAAGGTGAGAGACAAGGTTTAAACTTATAGTCCACTGCTGGACCTAGACCTCACGTAATTACGCTTTACTGACTCTTATTAGGAGGTAATGCCGTAATACCGGTTGCGAAGTGCAGGGCACTGCTTTTTTCGCAGTAGATAATAGCGTGAGTAGATAATAAACATAAGTGCTCTGTTCTACAATTCATGATAATTATAATAGACATTTATGAATGAATCTTTTGAGATTACAGCGTGTGGGAATATGAGTTTTTGTCGAGAGGTATCGAAATACGAGAACAAAATAGCATATTTACATATGTTCAGTGAAAAATGTTAGGAAAATGTAGTGGATATAAAATTATGAATAAAAGCTATGACAAGTTATAATAATGATAACCAAAAATTGTTTCAAACTTCTGCTTTTATATTTATGTAGATCGTAAAATATTTTTCACCAATTTTTTTTGGTATTATTTATTTTTTATTAAGTATTTTGAATTCTAGAACCGTGTATAATGTAGATCCGTGTGAGTGTCCGGTTTCATTATAAAAAAAAACAAATTATTTCGGATTACATCCTACTACTAAACGGAGATTTGATGAAAGTTGGTACACAAATTATATGCTGAATGTAAGGCAATATCAAATTAGAATATTTTAACCATAAATTAAATTACTTTTACAAATATATTCTATGTATTATAAAAAATATATAAATATGTACCTAATCGTATATTATGTATATCAGTTATCTAGTATCCATAACACAAGCTCTGCTTAGCATGGGGCTAGATAATGCTGTGTGAATTGTCCAGCATTATTTATTGAAGTATTATTATTTATTTAAATGTGAGCTGTATGTATAAAACTACTGGGGGTATTCGTAAGTTTCAGTAATTCACCAAAATGTCTGCCATATTGTTCCTAAATATAAACCATCAGTCTATCGTCTCATTCTGTAGGACGCTATGTGTGTATCCGCAGGTATGGTCGGTCCGCAGCGGCGAGTGCACCGCCACACTGCGGCCGCTGGGCGCGGCGGGCGGCGCCGCCCCCGACCCCCCTGTCAACTCGCTGCTCCTCACGCCCAAGAACCCGGAGCACTTCGTGGTCTGCAACCGGACCAACACGGTCGTGATAATGAACATCCAGGGTCAGATCGTGCGCTCGCTGTCGTCGGGGCGGCGCGAGCAGGCGGGCGGCGCGCTCGTCTGCGCGGCGCTCAGCGCGCGCGGCTCGCTCGTCTACTGCGCCGGGGAGGACCTCGTGCTGTATGCCTTCTGTGCGGCCACGGGGAAACTGGAGCGGACTATCACGGTCAGTATGGGATCGACGGTGTGAGCCGTCACAGAGAGGAAAACATGCCGTATAGTTTTATGTTTGGGGCTCATTGGTCGCATTCTAAATATTTAAAAAATCATGGCAATAACCTAGCAAAATCAGTGATACCGTCACAATAGCAAACAGGACCTGTACCTTTACAGACAAACAGCTCTCGACCTCCTACCAGGCACGCTGCGCAACTCCCACCAGGCTAGGAAGTTGCTACCTGCTTCCACCCAACTAAAACCTGGGTTGATTAATATAGATAAAAAAAATTAAAAGGGGTCTTTTTGACATTCTTTCAACATCGGCCACATCGTTACCATCAGACAGGTGAAATCAAATGAAGATCCTATTATGATAAAAAAGAAACTCCATCATAAATATCATAAAAAAAATATCCTTGTTACAGGTACACGACAAGGCAGTGATCGGCATGGCGCACCACCCACACCAAAACCTGCTCGCCACCTACAGCGAAGACGGTCTACTCAAGCTCTGGAAACCATAACCTACACTCTATATTGTTTATGACATCATAATGAATGTAAGCGGGTTAACTACCTACCTGGTTTGTGGTGGAGCCGGCCAGCGCAATCAGTAAAATTATAATTGTTTATTTCGAGTACCATGACTCATAAAAAAATTACATTTAAAATACACAATATCGCACCCAGCCTGATGATGCCCCTAATTTTGTTTTTTTTTTAAACACAAACTGGGTTCGTAGTTTACTTACTTACATGTATACTAATTAGTTCGTCTAAGTACTATATTTTTATAATAAGACGACTAGTAATGAACTGGGATGATTCTGTTCCGTTTGAAATAAGTACCTAATAATAATAAATGTTTGTTAAAATAAATGTTGCATTTTTACTGGAGTACCTACATACAAAAATGTCAGAAGATTTCATAAATCTTCTGTATATATCAATATCTATAGGAACATATAAAGCCATATAAGCGCGATAAAATAATTTGTAAATGGTACCGAGGCTACACCATTACCAAATCGCTAAGATATATCTGGAGAGTTATTAATGGACAGTCCAAAGATAGTGGTTATATTTATATTGTCCAGAGTAGCATAAAATATTCATGCCCTTTTATTTAGATAGGTCGAAATTACAGATATCTGAAAGGCAGTTGGATGAATTACGAAATGATCTTCATTTCGTAATTCATCTTCAAAGAGAATAAAACCACTGTTCTATTAGATCGCTTCCCACAGGAAGCGGAACTAACTTTTGACGGCTTTTAGGACAGAGTCCTGACCATAAAGTAAGAATACTTTATCTATGGTCCTGACACTGACACTGGTAACGTTTCATTTCACTTATATTGAGGGCTTCTTGTACCTTTCTTCTTCTACTTTTTTGTAACTGAAGAACTGAAGAAACGTTATTCAATGCAATAAGCAATAATTAAATTATTGAAGATTTATCGCAGGTACATTATTATTATTATTATATTTCTGCAAAACATTCAACTATAGTATTTGATTTACATAAGCCATCGTGGTTTTTTATTAAGAATTAATATCAGGAAGCTAAAAAAAATTTCATGTTAGATGTAGCCTAAGAAAAAAGAATATATTTTATGTGGTCTGAGAATGTAGCAATATTCATGTTTTAAAACTTACGCGATCTGAGTAGCAATATTCGTCTGTGAATGCAATGAAAACCATACAAACATTCATAGATTTATACCACCTCTCATCCTCTCATATTAATTAAACTACTCACTGTAAGCAAACATTAGTAGCGATTATACATAGGGATTTGTGAACTGTCACGTAGTGCTTTTGTCAGTCTGACAACACTAGTGATGGCAGTAGAAGGTTTTTTTCACTACCGAATCGATACCAATTTTAGTAAATTTGTAATAAAATAATAGCAGGAGAGCATACTACAGTTCATAATTATTCCCAGCTGAGTGGCTGGGTTTGCTAGTTGAGAATCAACCGCAGTTTGGTGGTGGTGGATCTGTTTTCCAGGAGGCCACTTTGTTCGCCCTTCGATGGATTTGACAATCTGTAGATATTTGTGTGATGTAGATCATATAAATAATTTTTTTATAAGTTTCGAGCCTCATAAAACTAAGAAAGCTGCTTCTGGTCCGGTACGTACGTACGTAGTGCTTTTGTCAGTCTGACAACACTAGTGATGGCAGTAGAAGGTTTTTTTCACTACCGAATCGATACCAATTTTAGTAAATTTGTAATAAAATAATAGCAGGAGAGCATACTACAGTTCATAATTATTCCCAGCTGAGTGGCTGGGTTTGCTAGTTGAGAATCAACCGCAGTTTGGTGGTGGTGGATCTGTTTTCCAGGAGGCCACTTTGTTCGCCCTTCGATGGATTTGACAATCTGTAGATATTTGTGTGATGTAGATCATATAAATAATTTTTTTATAAGTTTCGAGCCTCATAAAACTAAGAAAGCTGCTTCTGGTCCGGTCCAGTAACCGTTTATCATAACTAAACGCCTACTCGTTGACAACACAACACAACCAACACACGTAACACAACACTACTGTCATTTGCGAACGGCGGCGTTGTAGGTGGATGGTTTGTTGTTATGTATTTTTGTTGATTATTGCAAAAAACAGTGAAACCGGCATCGAACAATGATAAAGGTATGCAGCTTGAATAAAATACATTATATTCCCCAAGTGTTACATTGAAATAATCTCTTAGATTATAAAAACTCGAACCTAACGTTACGCATAGCAAAACGTAAAATTCCATCGAACTTGTTTGATCTTTCGTTCGAATGCTTTAGATTTTCGCAAATCTAGTCTGTTTCCAAATAAATAATACTAGTACCTGGTGCCTAGCTAGCATTTCTTTCTTCTCGAAAGAGCACAAGCGAGAAACGCATGCATGACTTTATTATTTATCTACCTTAATTTTTCAGAGCATCTTTCCATTATTTTCCATAGTCCTTATCTTGGCCTCTCTGGCCTTTGGCCTTTTGCATCCATTAAATGTTAAGGCTGAATCCAATAAGATTCTTGTCAACTAAACTATTATGTAAAGTTTCAGTTTCATTTGGGTTCTCACTTACCTATGATTGGTAGGCATATTTTTAGGGTAGCCTGTAATAGTTCCTATTTTTACTGCGAAAAATTTGTCAAATACTTTATGCTGGTAGGCGGGTACATGTTTATAAGTATAACAATTCGTAAAAACTAAAACATTTCTAAAAATAGATTAACATACCATACACAGGAAATAAAATGTATGAAATAAATCTAAGACACTCAAATAATTATCTGGTGTCTATTGAAAAACATAACTTTTGGACAAAACTTATATCATGAGCCAATAATGCTTTGGAAAGATCACAGGTCACATCTGCAGCATCTAAAAAACTAAAAAGGCAGACAACGGAATGAACCATTGAAAATGAAATTTTTTATTTCATAAATAACAAAAGACCAAGTTCTGAGCTGGTTTGCCTTCTGTTTTAATTATAAAACCTGTGTTCAGATCTCCGCCCATCAATAAAGATTTCATGTAATATGTGGGAATGTTTTCTGTGTGACCAGAGCAGGAAAAATCTTTGTACTTTTACTTACAGGCTGAGCACAATGAGTGTACTATAGAGACACCTCCATGGTACACTCATCTCGTGATCCCTTGAAGTCTTGTATTGTCTTGACCACAGTACAATTGGAATAACTGCATACTCACCAAGATACTCCTACTCAAGCAGAATGCAATATCTTCAAATTGCACTGATCTCGGGGTGCCTTGAACAGTCTTCTTCGGTCTCTACTACAGTTTAAGTGTAACAACTATGCGCTTTCACTCCTTGCCTTATACTCTGCACCTTTGAGAGGATTAGCGCCGGAGACATATGATGTGATTTGAGACCTAGTGTGTTGTGTATATCCAGATTATATTCAAAGTATTGTACTGTACGACAACCTCTGTGGCGCGGTGGGCGAAGGTCCGCCTGCGTCGCAGAAGGTGTGGGTTTGATTCCCGCCCCGGGACAAATGTTTTTATGATCTGTAGATATATGTTGGTCGTTTTCTAAATATGTATAATAAAAAATAACTATCTATGTAATATATTGTATTGTGTATATCAGTCATCTAGTACCCATAACACAAGCTGTGCTTAGCTTGGGGCTAGATGATCCTGTGTATATTGTCCAGCATTATTTACCTATTAATTTGTTTGTCCGTAGGCGGGGGCAGTAGGCGTAGGTGCGCAGTGAGCGCGCCCCGCCCCCCGCCGCCTCCCCCCGCTGGCAGCCTCTCCCGTAAGTTATCTACTTCTCATTAACTTATCTAGTTTTATCTATCAAAACTAGCTCTTGCTTGTAGCGTGGATAAAAAGTAGCCTATTATGTTTTTTCAGGTTAGAAGCATGGGAATGCTATACTTGCAAAGTTTCAGCTTTTCCGTTCCAGTTATAGGCAATGCTGCATTCTGGGCACTCTGCCTTCTGGTGTGGGCTTAGATTTTTAGGAAATAGATATAAAGTGTTTATACTAGTTTATATTAGTGGGGATTATGGACAATAACCCCCAAAGCCATGTGCCTTGTGCACTAGCCATGTGGTGCCGGCATAGAATTTCACGACCCCAACTCTTCCCGTGGGTGTCGTAAGAGGCGACTAAGGGAAAACACCGGGGGGCGGGCAGCAGCACCCTCTGCAGAACATCTCCATCAAACTGCGATCCCCAACCCGCATGCCCAGCGTGGGGATTATGGGCAATAACACCCAAATGATGAGTAATGCATTCTATGGCGCTCATTAGGGGAGGCCTATGTCCAGCAGTGGACTATCATAGGCTGTTGATGATGATGATGATGATGAACCCCCAAAGGATAATGCCATCTATTGGCGCTCATTAGGGGAGGCCTATGTCCAGCAGTGGACTATTATAGGCTGGTGATGATGATGATGATGATGATTGATAGTGATAGTTGTTATTGTTTATTCTGTTCAGTACTGTAATTTTCTTTGTCAATAAAGGTCTAAGTGCTTTTATGGTGTTATCATTTATTCAACAGAAAACATTTGACGGCGGCGGCGGTGGTGCCGTATCATCACGGGATCTTCAATGGATCTAACGATTCCATTTCAAAGGTTAGTTACCTCTATTTAATCTCTATCTAAATAGAGACGCTAATGGTGTCAATGCAGATGTCACCAGAACTAAACTGATTTGACAGCACTTCAAATGTTGCCGCCCTCACCTTACGTAGCGATAAAATATATAACGTTAGACAATATAACTTCATATTTATATGTATAATGTATGCTACATATTTACGACGACCTCCGTGGCGCGTTGGGCGACGATCCGTCTGCGACGCATGAGGTTGCGGTTTCCATTCCCGGAATAAATTTTGGTACGATCTGCAGATGTTTGTTCGGGGTGTTCTGGTCGTTTTATATGTATAATAAAAAATATCTATCTATGTAATGGACTGCATTATGAATATCTGCCAATCCATAACACAAGCTCAGCTTTACGTGGGGCTAGATGATGCCGTGTGGATGGTTTAGTATTATTCATTTGTCTTATTATTTGTGTTAGTCAGTTGTTGTTTTATCGACAATGAAAGAATGCACTGAATCACAAAAAATCGACTATCCACCGAATGACGTACCTATAGACGGACGGACGGAAACACAGCAGCGCAAGCGGAGGCTTGTAATACGGTGCCGATTGGGTAGGGAACCCTCTTAGTCTGGTGTCAGAATATTATAACTACATATTTATCATATAAACATCACGATTCACAACATGTAATTGGGTATAGGTTTCTTGTTTGCTTTTTGTAAAGATCTAAGGGGTCACGTTATTTCATAGTTTTATTTACCTTTTATTTTTTTAAAATTCATATTCAATTATACTGAGGCAAAAACTCAAATCCATAAAAAACAAAAATAGCGGCATGTTTGATCACGAAGCTCGCTCGCTCCTCTCGGATCGATGGGGTTCGAACCCCGACCTACGTTTACGCAGAATAAATAATAGTTAATTGCTACTCGAGTAAATGCATCAGAGCTTAGCTTTTGTACCGAGGGGTGCTTGAACTTTTGACTGACATTTCTATTATTGCGATTGGACATTGACGATTATGCTGTTGTTGGTGAAAAATTTACGATTGCAAAAATGACTTAGATGTCAAATAAATAACTTTTACATTCCAACTTAAGATATCCTCAAACCATTCTAGACACAGTGAATCAGATTCATTGCTCAATTCTTGTAAGCCCTGAATAATTCAGACTGACCTGGCAAAGTTTTTACGGCTCTCACCCTGCATCTTCCAACGGGGCAAAGACCTCCCTTTCGCAGTTTTCTGGGTGCCACGTGTTTATTATTTCATCTCAACAGGAAAGTTCAATCATAGCATTTCTATAATAATTATGTCAGTCGAACATGGTACATTATGCAATTTTACTAATAGTTTGACATAATGACTACAATGTTAAATTTTATTATAATGTAACCAAACACTGTTGCATGTAAAAATTAGTGTTCATAATTTCTTAACAAAATAAATACATAATTACTATTCTTTTATGCTTTATTGATGCTTTCCCTACTGCTCGGGCTACACCGTTCTTTAGACCCATATTTTATTTCATCGCTGATAAAAAATACAGCACGTTCACAGAATATAAATTCTTATTCATACAAATCCATAACACAGACCTAAGTCCCGTTCATCTTGCACGCAATATCCTCACTTTCTTTTGAAATGATAGTTTCCTTTCCCAATATATCAACCGCGGCAAGGGTGCTAATGGAGAGATCGATATACCCTCCCAATACTAAGGTATTATTACTATTATTAGTAACTCTACCTAAGGGTGGGGTATTGGTGCTGATTTGTTTGACATTATATCTTCTGTGACTAGGAATTGATAGCGTAACTAGGTCCACATAGAGCTTGAAATCTAGAAAGTACATATACAAAACAATCTAGCTTTATAATAAACTCAATCGACTCAAATTTTATAGAAATCGTACAAACTACAGGCATTTCCGACAAATTTAAAATGCTAGTTCTTAAATCTATAATGTTCGTTGTTCTTTCAGCGCTAAGTTATGTAGCACTTTAGAAAATTGACTTCGAAATTTTTATTGCTGAAGTCTGTAATCCTCCCAACCTCTCAAGTAAATTAAAGTTTTACCAACCAAAAAATATCAAAGCTTATTTACATTATTTACGTCGATTGAACGCTGAGTATTGCAAATACTTTGTACAAATATCTGACGTTCTTTGATTGAAATTCTTGCCCAAATATGTAGATATACTATTCAAATGTTTAGAGATTCTACTTTAATAACTCATGCTCACGAAGTAGTTTATCTAAAGGTATTTATTACTAAATACTATAATTTTGTAGAAGAAAACATACTAGTGAAATTACCGCAACCAACCACGATCCTTTGCCCACTTTGGCGTCAAAGAAAACTCAACAGAACCCTACCCAACCCAGAATAGGTTTATAAAACTTGCAAAGGTTGCAAAACGCTTTCCCCTCATCAGCCCCCGACAAGGTGCGATGCACATCTCATTAGATCAGATAACTTCGTTACAGGCGCGTTGTCTCGGAAGGGGCCCGTAATATATAGACGATGAAATGATGGAGGTGTAATGGATGGAAACTCGTAGGGTGGAAAGAAACCGTGCGAGCTTCGAGCGATCCAGGAAATATTTACATAGGTAATGAAATTTATATAGTCTATACGTTTGTTCAATCTTTTAGTGTTCATTTAACTTCTTTTCAGTACGATTCGAAGATAAAAGTGTGATGTCAATGCCACCGTAAGAATTCATTCCTACTTACGTCATACAACATACAAAGTATTTCTATAAAACGACAAATCAATCGCTGAAAGTAGGTCAACAACGCGATTCTAAACGAATATTTGAGCAAATCATAAAAAACGACTTCCGGATAATTAACCGAGCGATTAAAGCTACCCTACAGATACCGGCTATTCCGAGCTAGCTATTTAATCCACCCATAGCACCCCAAACGTGCATAGCTGTCACGTGGCTTTAGTCTACACTACACGTGCCAACCCTGGAACTGTGGTTTTGTTAGGTCTGTTATCGATTGGATTTCTTGTTGGCAGGGGATTGTTGTCGGGTAGAAAACTCGGGAGCTCGCGCTAAATTTCTTTCTGGCCTTTAAAGGCATTTGTTTTGGGGGCAGTCTTTGTAACTTAGTGAATTTTGAAATCATGAAAAAGGTTCTTCATACTATGCTTCAATAGAAGTTGGTGATTTGCTTATGTTTGGAACTTTTTTAGTTAAAACTTAGTATTTTTAGTAAAATATATAGGTAAAATTGACTTGCTGTCAATTCGGACAAAATTGATTGGGACACAGTGTCCCAATTGACACTTTTGATTTTAACATTTTTTTACAGGTCAATTGCGTTCATATCGAAACTAATATGTATCTTTGTGTCTTCTAAGTCATCGTTTTTCGAGTGATGGCATCTCTAAAATATGAACAAACAGTGTTTATTGCCTCGATAGCAGATGTTTAGAAAACAGACAGATATTGTAGTCTTTATGATTCATCTAGCGAGGCTATATTAAGAGTGTACCTTATGTAATTTTATAGTTAGAAATCGTTATTTATCTCAGAATCTGTGAAAGCTACCACCTTCATATTTAGGTAAATGATAATTCGAACTTTTATCTTGGATTCCGTCTTTTCAAAAACACGATTGGTGAAAATTTTCTCGATACTTTTATTTTTTGAAAAATACATGTTTTGCACACATTTTGCTATTTATCTCAGGAACCACCTCATTTTTTTGTTGGATTTTTGTTTTGTCAAGAAACGTAGTAGAATTTCTTCGTTTTCGTCTTTTTAATTTTTCGATTAGTTGTGTAAATAACTTGTAATTAGGCATAACAGTTTTGGCGGAGCAAAATACGGAGCACGTCTATCGCTCTGTGCTTCTCACTCATACGAAAATCATATCTTGTCATCCTGCTCGAAATTTGAATTTTGGCTGAGGTATGGCACGCTCTTAAGACCTCCATCAGTGGCACTTTAATAAGCTTTATGCTTTTTGTGCACTACAATTAATATCTGTGTAGTCAATTCCACAACCAAATTTGTTTGAGCTGAATTTCGTCATTAGATTTACTCCCCTACCCAAGGATCTCTTAAAGAATTTCATCTATCGAAAGTCAGATACTTAACAGAAATTGCAAACACTATCGAAGTGGAACATTTCTCAGCTTGTTGCTGTATCATTTCCATGTTCCTTTCGTTATTATTAATTTTTCCTGTATTGGTATTCGTAAGTCGCCCGCATCGTTCAGTCTAACGTGGTTTGAATAGAAAATAATTTGTTTTAATATTAGCCAGTACAGTACCGACTTTATTGATAACTGCTGCTAGTAAAGATCGTTGTTTATCTTTGTTTTAGAATGGTAAAAGTAAACGTTTCTATTGCGCTGTTATTGTTCAGAAGTCTGGATAATGTTACGGTTATAAGTGTATAATTACAGTCGTGAAAGCCTACGCCTATTACCAATGCCGAATCCATTTTAGATTAGATTTTGCTAGCATTATTTGTCAGGTCTCATAAAATTGTTCGAGACCCTGAGAATTATTATGTACGGACTACCATGCCCTATTTTATGTCATGAAGCCGAGCAACCTTGGGAACTACGCTTAGGAAACCGTATAGTCTACAAGTGTTTGTTTATCCCTGTGTGATCCGCCTCGGTAATCTGCTCGATATCGACCGTACTCGCTAGGAAATAAACATAATGGTGCTTTATATTGTACTGTAAGTTAGACTACCACATTGCAGTGTTTCAGAAGTTTGGTGCAGTCTGTTGTGTGTCTGGCGTCGACAGTCTGGAAAACTCAGTACCTAGTTTAATCATACGTTCAAATCTATTCAGTTTATTGTAATCATTTGTCTTAATAAATAATAATGAAGAAAACAGTAATATCCAATGAGAATTCATATTTTATGGATATTAAATGTCCATAACATTTTTACTTAATTTTGTAGGTTAAAATTCGTGCCCTTTGTTCGTTTATACCTGCATTATTCAATTTAATCGTTTGTCATCAGCTGGAGACTTGAAGAGGTCTCGGGAGCGTTATACAGACGATATACAGATGACTTTTTAGACGACAACAAAGTGAGTTAATGAAAGTGCCCAGTAAAAGCCCTGTACGTGAAACAACGCCTTCTCTCCCTATAAACCCCCATTCAAGCTCGGAATGGCCGCGCCTCATCCCTAGCTTCCCCCTATTCATCCAAGTCAGGCTTATTTGTCCCTTCACGCTGATGTATAAAACACATTTTCAAACGTGCACATATTTGCTCGATGACGTTCTCGAAATTTGTCATGTTTGTCAACAGCTGCGAGCGAAATAGGACTGTATTACTATTCTGTGAAGCCTAGTGTCGCTTGAGCTGCGTGCGCACATACGCAGCCTCCCCCAGGGTTGGCGCGGTCGGGTCGATCCATCCAGTCGCCTCGCCGGCGTCGCCCGGACCGCTTTCCGGACAGAAAAATCCACAATAATTAACAAAAACAAATCCACATTTTCCTTTCTCGCGCAAGGAAAATTGTTGGTATACTCGGTGATAATGATTTCGCGTTTTTAACTGAACGTTAATTTCGTAGAGATTTATTTAGTGCTTGTGGTTTTGTGTCATCGTTTAATTGTGTGAGATCGGACTGTCGACCTAGTGATTAACTGGATCATCAGTGACGTCGATTTGTCTGCAATACCATAGCTTAGTTTAACAGGCTTAGTTGTATACGTTTCTTCAGTATTATCTTTATATATTGAGGCAGGAGTATATTGTTAAGAGGTACTGTTTGGTTTTGATGTATTGGATATCGTCCTGTGCTCTATCCCGCTTGTAGTTAGGACTGCAATTTGACAGCAACGCTTTGTCTGTGTGAGACAAATAATAAGCTTAGTGACGGTGACGATATGCGGAAGTGAGTCGATCGAATGCATTCTATCGATCTGTTAGATTAATAAATTAAAAGATGTGGCTCACAGAGTGACCTTGGTTTGGGAGATTCTGAAAATATTCTTCTATACATAACTGCCTTGAAATCACTTTCGTTGACCACTTTTTTATGTAAAATTGATTGAATGATAGGTGTCGTTTCCAGATTGATGACAATCCAAATATTTTAGCAATGAAAGTTCATCATTATTCATACTGACGCAACCGTTGTTGGCGCCTTCGACATCGATAACAAATAGCATACCAAGGAGCTGACTATTTATCTAGCTTAGGTATACATAAACGCCCATTGAAAACATAGAACTGTCGCTTTGACGAAACACATTTCTAGCAGTAATAGGTATTATAACACAGTAAAGATGTAATAGGCGTAGCTTAAGTTAATTTTTATGCTCGGCGATGCATAGTAAATTTAATAATTTGCTACGTAACATGAATATTACGAAACAAGAGTTTAATGTTATTAATGAAATGGTGCCATTATTGAACAGTTAAATTAAGTTACCATGTAAATATTCGAATACAGTCAGATAAGATACCCACTCTTTGAACGATCAAGGTTAACCTAAATTCTATCAATTGGAACGCCTCGCAATAACCCTCTTTCTATTAAAAACGAATCGTTTGTTCGTATCCTAAAACAGACAGAATAATAATAATAATAATAATGCTGGACAATCCACACAGCATCATCTAGCCCCAAGCTAAGCAGAGCTTGTGTTATGGGTACTAGATGACTGATATACATAATACAATATTATTAAATAGATAGATATTTTTTATTATACATAGAAAACGACCAGAACCCCTGAACAAATATCTGCAGATCGTAAAAATATTTGTCCCGAGGCGGGAATCGAACCCGCAACCTCCTGCGTCGCAGGCGGACCTTCGCCCACCGCGCCACAGTGGTCGTCACTTGTTCTTGTTTAAGTCTAAAGACGACGATGATACTTCATAGAGAGATATTTGTTACTATAGTTAGTTACACAGGAAACAACTTGAGCAAATATCTGCAGAGCGTACAAACATTTGTCTGGAGGCAGAAATCGAACCCGCAACCTGCTTCGCAGGCGGACCTTCGCCTGCTGCGCAGAGCTCGTCAAAGACACAACAGCGGATTGCGAGAGTCCTCAAAGCGGAGCGCAACGAACACACCGCGCCTGAAATTATTCATTTTATTCTTTGTTCACTAATATTTACCCTGAGTAGATCCTGAGATACTAAAGATTTAAAACGGGATAGAAAAAAGCGAGATAATAAACGATTTCGAAACCGATCTCTAAACCCCAAAAAATAGGAAGAGATTTGCCATTTTATTTAACCTATATCAAGGAGAAAAATGAGCCAACAGCAGTGTCTCTTCGCCGGAATTAATTTTGTTAAGAGTATATTGTAAATCCATAATTTTTTTACAACACGCGACAAAAACTTTGTGTATTAACAACCGCGATATTCTTTCTGAGCAGCCGGCGTTTTCGCGACGCATTCGCGGCGCGCCGCCGCCGCCGGCCGGCCTTAATTACTTAGTCGCTCGCAAACCGCTAGTGCGATAAGGCCCTTAACTACGAGTAGGTACTCTCGAAAAGACAATTTAACATCTTCCTGCCATAATATTTCAGTCAAGTGTCATCATTACTTTAAACATTGTAGATCTAATGAGACGTATAATACCTGTGGGTTCGTCAATACAATGTTTACGGTCGCAATGCGCAAGTCTGGCGCCTCTAGCCTGGCTTTTCGCCAAACTGGCTTAGTATCATATCCAACTAAGACATTTAATAATCATTGCCTAGGTTACATTATATAGAATTTGTCTTGTGTATTTTATTTGGTTAGTCACGGCATTTCTACGTTTTGCTTTGGTTATCGATTCGCAAGTTTATTTCGCAGACGACGTAATATCAAGGTTGGGCTTTACCTACCATATTTCTGTATCTAATAAGATAAGTTTTATAATAAAATCAAGTTTTATAACGTGTCTACAATACGTGCGTTCGTCAGATTTACTACACCTTTCCAATGCTTTCATTAACATTTACAAATAAATGATGCTATCCTGATACTATTCCATTCTTCAAAATGGGGTTGGCTTCCTGTAACTCGTTTCATAACATTCATACTATAAATATCTCCCCCAGGACTCGACAGTATAAAACATTTCGTTCCTGTTTTAATGGTTCTATAGCCGTGTGTCTGTAATATCCATTAGTTCATCGCCCGACACCAGGGTGTGTCGATGTTACTTAAATTACGTTGGAGTAAAATATGATTTTGGCCATCGTTTAAGGTGGTTCCTCCATAATAGGTTTGCAAGAATGTATTAATGACATCTATACTAATATTATAAAGAGGAAAGATTTGATTGTTTGTTTGTTTGTTTGTATGTTTGTTTGTTTGTTTGAATTGAATAGGCTCCGAAACTACTGAACCGAGTTAAAAAATTCTTTAACCATTAGAATCCTTAATTTTCCGTGATGAACATAGGCTATATAATATTTTCAAAAAAGTTAGGGATCCGCATGAAAAATTCAATAATTGAACCGTGGGCGTGGGCTGTAAATTCAACCTCTTTTTCTATTATGGCGCGTCAGAATAGAAAAAGAGGTTGTATAGCGCACGGTGCTTGCTTTTTCTCTACGGCCAGTGTCAGTTTTGGAATGTCGAGTCAATGTCAAAAACCCCAATGCTGTTAAAAAAAGTAAAGATCCGTATGAAAACTGTAAAACCCATCGTTTTAGTGTGTATAATTTCTGAAATTTTTGTTTAATACCCGTGCGAAGCCGGGGCGGGCCGCTAGTGTGCCAATAAACGCGATAATATTATACACTCTTGTTATATTTACTTGGTCAGATCACAACATATTATTCGCACGCTGCCGAGTAGACGACCGCTACAAGGAATCCTTCCCTCAAACCCGAGGCACTTTTCAGCTATCGATATCTTTGTTACAAATGTGACCTAAGCAGGGTCTGAAAAATATTTTAATATTTTTTTAGTTGAGACAACGGTAGAAATTCATATATCATATATTATTTGCTGATCTATCTCAAGTATCGCGATGAGTTCCGTTATCATCGTGAAACGTTTATCTAGTGTGCAAAAACCACAATGTGTGTTAGTTTTATCAATATCTATCTACTGCCGACTGCATGTGGCGGGGTCTCATGCTAATGCTGCAGATAATTATGGTCATAAACACTTTCTTTGCGTTTTTTATTGTCCAGTATAATTTCTTTTATTGATGGCATATCTTTTGACAAAAAATGTTACATACTATATGTGTCGAAGTTACATAATTATACTTTTATTGTTTCTAATATTATGAAGACTCCCAAGGTACTGACCTTGGGAGACCATGCTACTGAGCAAAAAGATAAAAACATTTGGTCGTTTAGCATCTGACGTGCTGCAAAATATCTTACAGACAAATCTAATGAATCACAATGTACACTATTATGTCTCTCCGAGAATTTTCTCCATAATGGTTAAATCATGCACAAGTTTGTTTACTAATAGTGATTCAGAGCATGGCAAATATGGCAATGTCTCTACAACCCACATGTGCGATCGACTATACTTTACCCTCGTCATGTGGAAATCAAATTCCGAAGCGTTGGTACATGCCTCTTTAAGATATTCATATTTCTTATTCAAATACTTGACGATTTCTACAATTTCTTTCCTTTGAGCCGCTTTATCTTCGCTCTTTGATTTACATTTTAAGTCTAACGAGACTTAAAACGCAACCCTTAAAAAATATTCAATCTCTTCGTTATTATCTGTGTCACACAGGTCAGAACTAGGGCTTGTAAACCGGTTAATCGGTTAACCGAAAAACCGGTTAACCGGCCGTTTTTGCCTCGGTTATTAACCGGGTTTTTTGGTCAAAATAACCGGGTTTTTCGGTTTTGTTTGCTGTAGTAAAAAATGAAAAAAATTGCATTCTAAGGGTTTCAATATCACCCACCGACTATTAAATTACTTAGTTTATCGTTTATTACGATATGGAAGGACAAAAAACATCTCATAAACACTTTTGAACGAATAAAAAGTCAGTAATTTTAGTAATTTCAGTTAAATATAATAATAGAATGCAAAAAAATGGAATATTAATGTCAGTAACTTATTTTACAAAAAGATACTACAATAGGATAAATTGAATAGTAGGAAGTGTTGGAGATAATCTTGAGAAGTCGCCTCGTGAACAGCGGAATACGTCAATTGTCGGCGGCTACCAGATTAAGTGCTTAATTGACAAGTGACAGTGGTGCACTGTTAATCAGTTTAGTTCTTTCGCGACGCTTTGAGAACAGAGGCAGCCACCTGCGCCGCCCGACATATTCATCCGGTCGGCACAGACTTATCAACACCATGAACTTGATGGTTAGCCCTTAAACACCCTAACCACATACAGTGCTAACGCCATACCTCTCCTGATTTCCAATTTTGCAAGAAAAGTTGAATACAACAGGAATGTAGTATATTAGTTATATTAGCCCAGTACGAATAAATATACAATGTATATTTATTCGTGCTAGCGTCAACCCTTTCTATTCCTTTACGTCATAAAGGAATAGAAAGGGTTGACGCAATAATATTCCTTTTAATAAAGGTATCGAGTAAAATTGTCGTGTATACGCTCCATAACGAGACTTTATCTAGCTTTATGAGGAACCCATACAAAAACGGCGCTTTCTTCTTGATTTCTGACCGGAGCATCATATATTCCTGTGAGTGCCCGAACCAGTTTTGTGAACCAGTTAGCTCATAAAATGAATCCTATAATTCTGTCCGCCTTTGAACAAACGCTGGCAACATAGGGTCTGAACGTCAATTCCTTGTCCAGTTGTACCCCCTGATCCCTCACCGATTCCACACTCTTCAATCGCTCTTCTGTCTGGTAGTTGTAGTGGAATGGGGTAGTTGCTCTGCTACTTAAATTTGTGCTGCGTCTAGGAGAGGACGTTGAGGTCGCTCCACACTCTTGTACTAGTGCCCTTTTGAGATCTGCTGTTTGTTGGTTTAGGTTCGCGCTATTTTATTTGTTTTCCTAGCTTATAACGAGCCGCAGTCAGGGATCCATTTACAACGATATGCATCTCCGTACGCGCCCCTACGCAAATACTGCCCCATACCATTACTGACCCTCTACCATATGACTCTCTTCCGACAATGTACACCGTATCGTTAGCCGGGTCGTCTCCAAACTTTAACACTTCTATCATCTGGCTTTAGACAAAGCCTAGACTCTTCAATGAACAATATTTTCCCCCAGTCATCATCATTCCAGTTTTGGTATGAGCGAGCAAAGTTAGCCCGAGCTACTCGATGATCTGTGGTGAGTAAGGGTCCTCTAGCTGGCAAGTACGTCTTTATTCCAGTTTCTTTAACTCTTTTTTTTACGGTTTTAGTGCTAACTATAACCTGTTGAACAAACTGGTCATAGATCTGACCTCAGAAGAAGTCAAAGTGCGATTTCTCAGAACACTGCTCACCATAAATCAATCGTCTCTTGCTGAAGTGACACTCTTGCGACCATGATCTGCACGTCTCGTGTACTCCCCAGTCTGCTGATATCATCGAATAATTGGAAAGATGACGGATTTGTAAAACCCCTAATCTTTGAGCGACTTCTTTATTTGACCATTTTCAATTAAAGTAACAGCTTTGGAAACCTGAGCTAGGCTAAGATCCGGCTTTGTCCCTTCAGGTATTCATTGATTTGTAAGCACCACTATTGCGATATGTTTTTATGACAAAAACTAAAAAGACACAATTTTATGAATTGATTACGCACACGTTAGTAAAATTATTCCAATAGACAAGTGGAAATAGCAAATAAACAGTTTTTTTGATGAACCGTTCTTCTAATTATGTCCATGAGTGTAGATTTGTCAGGCTCAATCATCAAGCCGGTAATACACTTACGATTCTTTGACAGACGGGTGGTCGTATTCGACTATCCGAATGCATTCGTTCCATAAATACATTTTGTAAGACATCGCTTATCTATATTACAATTTTATCCGACGATCAGGCAAAAAATTCAGATACTTGCATTTTTAATTAGAATCTTTATTTTGGCAATGCATATAATATTTTGTACTATTATTAACTTTTATATAGACGCCCATTAACAGTAGATCTATTAATTAATTTAGTTTTCTTCTTTTAGTTTAATTAGTTCATTTTTGTGCGTTGCTTTGCTTTGGTGCCTTGTTTGTTATCACTTTGTGCCAGCATTATATTTTGGTCAACTACATATGTTTTCATGACTTGAAATATAAATTGACGTAACCAAATATGCCTTGAGCTCAAACGGCAAATAAATGAAAATGAGTGACACGTGTATTACTCATTTGACCGTACCGTAGATATGTAATCATAAGACTGAATTGTGATTTGAGTCAAATTAATCAGTGCTAAGCTAAATAATATGTAAATTTGATCGAATTTTATGGTTTCATTTCTTCCTACGACTCTTTTTGGAAAAAAACCGAAATAACCGAAAAACCCGGTTTTAACCGGTTTGAAAATATAAAAACCGAATTAACCGGCTTATAAAATAACCCGGTTTTTACAAGCCCTAGTCAGAACCAAGAATCAATCACTAGCCAGAAATGACTTAGCAACACTATTTAGTTGCACATAGGTGATTAAAGCAAGCGTTAGATAACCTGGGAGCATAAAATCATTTGATACACTAGAAGTAGACATTTAGGTTAATGCACAACTCATCGTTCCTATCACCCCAATAACTCAGCAATCACAGAAGACTATCTGCACTACTAGCTACAACTTAGTTTTTAATCTCTTTCTTTCTAGCATCAGAAGATATTTTTTATTCTTATTCTGCGGGTATTCGTATTTGCTGAACCGCATTTGGTGTTTTCCCTCGTGGAACCGATTTATGGAGCCTACTCATTATGTTGATTGAGTCTTGTAACTGCGTATTGCATGCATGTGAGGAGGTGGCGATGAACTTCTTAATGCGCTTTCTTATGTGATGTGACATCATGATTTCTAATGTCCACTAGCATTATTAAAGCGATATTTATGCGGGTATTATTCTTGTTTATTGTTAGACCATAATATTAAGATTATGTTCCGAGATATGGATATGTAAAGTCGGTTCGGCTCGATAAGAATCAATTTTTTTTCCCAAATAGCTCGAATTCATTGAACAAACTTTAGTTTTGAAAGCGTACGCTAGATGACTTACAAATCACGAATGTTACGTTATTGGAATAGGGTATATTCTAATAAAATGTAACACAACACAGACGCTGTGGTAAATGAACTCAGATCTTGAAGCTTTCAGATATGCTGTGGCTTGTAAACACGCTGCTGAAGCAATATCCCACCACATTTGATAGCTGCTTCGATTGCACGCACGCTGCGCCTGCGCTCAGTCAGTCACCGCTTCGCGCGGGAACTGCGAGCATTGCCCGCCATTTTATTCCATTCGAATTTCAAATGCGTTTCGAATTTGAATTTCGCGATCGTGCTTGTTTTGTTTTATTTTGTTTTAATGTTGTGAAAGAACATGGACTGTATAAAGTGCGAGCTTAAATTATATTCCTTTTCGTTGTGATGATTTCAATAAAATACGTACTTAAATTGTGCATTTCTGGTACTCGGTATGCGTAGAAATCGTTCCGCCCGAATGGACCGATAGACCATCAAGGATTATCTTCAGTTGTGGGTACCTTGTCAATTTCAGGCACCGTTGCCTCTTCCATGGCGGTTACGTCGACTGCTGTACTGTTAAACCAATCTGTGGGTAATTTTCTTTCACTGTCTTCACTGTTTATGGCACTGTCGGAGAAAAAATCATTAGTACTCAGGTAGATAGTAGAATCACACTGTTGCACTGGTTTCCGTGGTGTTCATAGTTTATGTTAAAGTACATCTAAGTTTTGTTTTATTTCTTTCTGTTGTGACTAATCAATTCAAAAATATTTCTTATTATAAAAACACCTTGGTGTATTGAATCTGAACATATGATAATTTCTCGACGGGGTACGGTTTGAATAGGAGTTTGCTTGTAGGAATTTCATGCAATTAACAAACAATAAACATTATTATTGTCCATCTTTCTCGCAACTGTAACTGCGTTAAGACAAACTTCTCTTAAACGAGTTAATTCACTTCGTAAGGCTTCCGGAGACGCTTAAACCCCTTAAAACATATTTTGTCCGGACTAGAAAAGGCACTCTGTAGAATTAAGTCTTGTCACTACAATCCCAGTTTAACTACCGGATGTAACCGGTGTGTCAAACATCCATCCAACATACATCCTTAAGCGGAAGGCTTAGAATTCAGAATGCAAGATCCAAATGTAAACCTTGCAAACGGTTTCAATATTGACTCCCAGAACTTCAATGATTCTGGATTTATGTTTGGGAATCTTGGTGTAAGACTCTTCATCGCTTTGGAACAGTAACTATTATCTCGAAGTTGATAAATTTAAACTATTTACCTAAAATCTTGTTTGGAAAGACGAAGACTGATTAATATAAATAATGTAACAAGTAATTTTTTTATTCCTGAACGAAAAAAGGTAACAAAATTGTGATGGAATGTGACAAATACGACTGCCTGGGTGATATTTATCACACGCTTGATGGCGGAGGAAATAATAAGCCTAAAGAAATCTTTCAAGTGACAAATTAAGGTTAATATATCACATAAAATAAACTAGCACGAGAGATAACGGATGCGGGAGATAAAATGTTATGATCGGTTGTGAAATGCCAACCATAACATTAGATTTAAAGATCCGATGTTTTGTTATTATAGTAACTGTTGCTTGGGTTGTCTATACTAATATTATAAAGAGGAAAGATTTGATTGTTTGTTTGTTTGTATGTTTGTTTGTTTGTTTGAATTGAATAGGCTCCGAAACTACTGGACCGATTTTAAAAATTCTTTCACCATTAGAATCCTTAATTTTCCGTGATGAACATAGGCTATATAATTTTTTCAAAAAAGTTAGGGATCCGCATGAAAAATTCAATAATTGAACCGTGGGCTGTATATTCAACCTCTTTTTCTATTATGGCGCGTCAGAATAGAAAAAGAGGTTGTATAGCGCACGGCGCTTGCTTTTTCTCTACGGCCAGTGTCAGTTTTGGAATGTCAAGTCAATGTCAAAAACCCCAATGCTGTTAAAAAAAGTAAAGATCCGTATGAAAACTGTGAAACCCATCGTTTTAGTGTGTATAATTTCTGAAATTTTTGTTTAATACCCGTGCGAAGCCGGGGCGGGCCGCTAGTTTTTTATATATTTGTTTTTATTCTGATTATCACAACAGACGAGTATAGTTAAAGATTTTGTATGATAGGAGTGCAACTAGGTTTAAGACATTGGGAAGAATTACAAATTAGAAGATCAATTTCATACCCACATCTGACTGTAGCCAATAAATCTATTTCACTTTGATGTCTTCATGGTAGTACTGTTTATACCGGAAGCCAAATGGGTGATTGATTTCTTCTCGGAATTTGCAAACGCCATTGGACCATAGAGCCTACTTACATCACAAATTATTTCGCTCTACATAGCCCACCAATGATTACTAGTCTGCTTTCTTTTAAAGTGAAATTCTTTTGAATACTCGACTAAACCATGGACTTGCTTGACCTGACCTCGAGGTCTCCATGTATAAATGACCACGTTATCTAAATACTGACAGAAAATTTGCCGATATTTGTTCTGGGTGTTCTGGTCGTTTTCTATTTATATTTTATTATGTATATCGGTCATCTAGTACCTACTAGTACCCATAACACAAGCTCTGCTTAGCTTGGGGCTAGGTCATGCCTTGTGGATTTTCCAGCACTATTTATTTATTTCGTTATATTTGTTTTTCGTCATTTGCTATGCTTTGAGCTAGTGCCTTAACTTTTTGTTTTTAAAGTATTAGTATGACTCTTTCTTGAATAGCGTGGCATGGCAACATATCAAACCCAACTCTTTAAAATATTCCATGGACCTCTTATCATCTCACACTACACATTACGAAACACGATTTGAACCATTTGAAAATAAAGATCCGTCAAGTGCGAGTATTACGTAACTAATTGTTGTCGATTATGTATATAAACAAATAAATAATTCTCTACAATCCACACATCATCTAGCCCCAAACTAAGCAGAGCTTACGTTATGTATGGGTACTAGACTTACTCAATATAATATATTATTTTTGATTATAAATAGAAAATCACGAGCCCACCGCCTCATTTACTCCGGAGATTCAGGAGTAGTAGGTACTGGTAAATTAATTATTCAACTCATTTCATTGTATGAGTATTTCAAGAGTATAACACTTTGTAAATTTTATAAAACTTTTTTAAAAAATCCACGATATTCCGCTCAATAAAATAATAGCAAGTTAATATTTGCGGTAGTTGCTATGATAATAAAAAGGGCAGACAAAGCGAGAACATTATAAAACTTACGAAACCGATCTCGAACCCTAAAAACTATACGCTTTCTGACTTATACACAGAACAGAAATACAAGCAAGAGTATAGCGGTAATAGTGAGAATAAAGGGGTCATCGTAATACAGTGGTTAAATTTAACAGCAGGCCGCACGGGCAAACGTGATGTCACAGGCACATTGGACTTGAAATGGAATCAGATCAAAATTGCACCTGGGATTAGCCACCTACGACTGTTGGGATAAGAATAGTTATTGCTTGGAAACTGCTGGAAAGCAAGGCTTAAATGAGCATCAACAGCTTTGCCTTTCTGGGAGCGGAAATCTTGATAATTAATGGAACTTTCGGCATTTCCAACCTTCACTTTTGTAGACACGAAGAAACTATAATTTATGTTATTATTTCCAACAGTTCTCTCAGGGTCAGAATTATTATAATAGTACCTACTCTTATAATTCTGACCAGTTCATCTTATAAAAATCTTATCTGATCATCTTATATCAAGTAGGTATATTGATCATTTGATGTCGACTAATAAAGAATGTGATTGACATCCTTTGACGACATCCATCATAATATCTACCGATAACTTCTCACTATATCCACTTTTGAAGGTGTGGATCTATCGAGTGCTATGATTCATCCCTAATTATTGCAGACATAAGACCCACTCAACATCTGCCACATCGGCCACGGGCAATTTGTAAAAGAAAGCATTAAATTTGTACGCAACAAAGCTTGAGTCGACACAAAGTGAGTCATGCATGCGCGAGCGCAGCCCGCAGGTGGGGTAAGCCTTTTCGTCTGTTTTTTTGACATACATTTATAAGGTACTTATGACCAGCGCAATAAGACTTTTGACATCCATCCTATTAAATTAGCAAGTAGGTACTTTTGTTTGCAAATAAGTACCAACTGCACTTTTTTTTTAAATTGTATACTATAGCCCCGCGCCCCTACGCGTTTGTGCAATGCTGATACTAATGCATGTTATACATATAAACCTTCCTCTTAAATCACTCAATCTATAAAAAAGCGCATCAAAATCCGTTGCGTAGTTTTAAAGATCTAAGGATACAATAGGGACAGTCAGACAGCGGGAAGAGACTTTGTTTTATACTATGTAGTGTAGTGATTATATCTACTGTGCTCCACCGCATAACATTGTCTATAGAGAGATCCGATCTAACACACTCCGTTCGATTCATTTGGTGAATCATGCGCAGGTGGGGTGAGGCGCCTTCTCGTCTCGTTGACAGCAGTAGATCATTTGCTCACTGAGATCGAAGCTGTTATTTACTACTTTGAACACTGTGTAATTGTTTCCGTTCTGTAGGTGTATTTATAGCTTTGTTTAATGATGTCTGGATGGTGGGTAGCTAATTGTTTTGATGAAACTTGTACCATTTTTGTTCAACTAGGGAACGCGCGCGACTCCTAATGAAATGTTAGTAATTATTTTCTCCCCTGATTTCATCATCATCATTATCAAAAGCCCCTATACGTTGAACATAGGCTCCCTTATACGATGAACGACGAAGAACAGCGGTTCAGAGTCCATCTCCATCCATTAACCCCCTGCGACCGCTACAATGTGCTAGGTCCATCGAGAGGAAGGTCTTCCCATACTCAGTTTCATACTGAATCGCCGTCGCCATACCTTTTCAGTTACGGTTATCGGTTCTGCGAGCGATATGACCCGGCCATCGCAACTTCAGCTTGTTAATTCTGAAAGCTCTGTCGATTACTTTATTTCTTCTACGGATTTCCGTATTCAATCGACCCGCCTGATTCACATTCTCCTAATTCATTAAATTATACGCAAATCCCAGTGATATTGAATACTCTTGTAATTGTAACCTTTATATTAGCTTGCAAGTTGTAAGCTGATACCCGTCTTACTTGAACCACTGATATTGGTCAAGCGTAGCCGTTCTTGATTGAATCACCTTTAAGCTGTCTAGTTTATTGAATATCATAATCAACATTCTCAACTTCTAGTTCTAAATATTTCTGTTTCACCTCTACTTAATCCTTATTCTTTCTAAAGTAGCTTGTAATTAAAACTTAGTATATTTCAGATAATCCTTTTCTCTCTGCCTCGATAAGACAAGACCGATTTTATTGGATGTGTAGACAGACAGTGATTCAGTGCGATAGTTATCTATTGCCAACTAGTTTACTAGGAACACATTGCATTCTTATGTGGCACTTTGCTCTACTGTGCTAATTTAATAGGCACAGTAGAGATAATAAAGAGAGGAATATTTCACGAAGTATATTTTACAGTTACTGACGCTATTAAACAACGGAAAAGGCCATAAAATCTGATCTCTAGAATAAGATTTATAAAATAATCGGTCTCACAAAATACATCTTAGACCGCTGGTAAAGTATACAAATAGTAAAACTAAACCTAAAATTAGATATACTTCATACGAAGTTCTTATCCAGAAGCTTATTCAGCAAACGAGAAAACTAGAGCGTAACAACAGCGGAACTAAAGAAAATAAATGGCTCAAGCTCTCAAGTCTTGATTTGTGTTAAAGAACTTCAAAGAATCGTTTGTTCAAAAACTTCAGACACACAGAACTGTCGTGAAATATTTTTGCTATACAATCTTCATTATTCTTTGTCATGAAAAAAATATATGCAGTGCATTGTTTCGAGTACACGGTAAACTAAAAGTAACTGCATGCACACTTATACAATTCATTGTCTATGATTTAACGTTATTGCATTCCGGTTTCTAGTTTAGTAATTTAATCTTATAAATCGTTTTAAAATATTCATCAGTACATGTATAATGCCGATTCTTATATTTAAGTATAACCTATAATTTGTAGGTAACTGGATCCGTTTTTGGTAATTTATGCACATCCATTGTCCGTCCTACGCAACAGATGCGCTATCATTAACTCCTACATTATCAATGCATTAGTATGTTCTATCGACCTCTAAGTTACATCACATCTCTAGATGACTCACAACCTCCTCCTACAAGGCTGCTTGCAAATCTTGCAATCCTATCCAGTTTTTAAAAGGGATAAAATTTCGTAATTACCAGTTTTGCTGGCTTAAGAATTTTGTACATTATATTTACTCAAAAGTTATAGTGTGGATAATATGGTATGGTTTTAATGATTTGTTTTGACTATGAACTCAGAAAGTACGGTCTAGCAAGTGTAGGATTTGTCGGCATTTTAAAATAAAATATAATACTGGACTATTCTCACAGTATCATCTAGTCCCAAGCTAAGCCGTTATAAAATATCGTCCGTCCTAATTATGCAATTTACTGTGTAGATATACATCCCATAGTATCCATAACATAGTACCCATGACACATGCTCTGTTTAATTTGCGGCTAGATGATGCAGTGTGGATCTGCTGTTATTTGTATTAGAATAGTATTTATCTACATAGGTTCCTGCTACAAGCTTCTTTAAAAACAATGACCTATCTAATAAAAAAACGTGTCTTCTTTGAGAAAATCTGATTTAGTTGAATTTCATTCCAGTAAAGTATTTTGAAAAAGTTATGTGGTAGGAACCTCGCTAAATAAAATTTTAATACAATAATAGCCGATAATGGTGAAAAAAATAAAAATCATATTTGGGAAATTCATTCATGTCGCCGTAGCATTATTTGCACAACCTACTACAAGATATTCAGCAGTAGGTTTGGTAAAACTTATAATCCGTCTGTGATTATCTACGGGAAACTAAACATTACATTGATTGTATCATCGATGGATGTAATTTCATATGGCCAATTTGGTTTTACTTTTCTTATAACTTTCACTACATTTAATCAATTCGTCTTAGCAAGATATCGTGATAGCAAAACTGAAATCTGGAATTTCTTCCATTACAAAACAATACAATTTAATCTAAGAGACATGAAATTATCTTTTAGCGACCCTTCTCTATTGCACTCTATCTATCATCATTCTGACATTCTGAGATAAGAACGAGCATAGCCCTCCATTGTCTCAATTATGTTCTATTAATTTTAATAACATAACGAGTGTTCGTATTTTCTCTAACTGCAGCACAGCACTATCGCCCACGACTATCCTATCTCTACCTCGAATACCTTCGGAAAACGGAACATTGTCCTGTTCGGCCTACACATCTACTTGCTATGCATCGTTTGGACCTTCGGCCGCCTTGTTTGGCACCTGCGCTATAGTCACGTTCTGGATTTTGAGCAGAATGTTGCTTGGATACTCAGTAGCGATAACAAATATATGAATTAATACAATGTACCATTTTCCACTGATACTATTCAGTGCAAAATTGGAAGAAATTGAAATAAAAAATTGAAGTAAAAAATTTAGTTTACATCAGCCACTAGTAGTCTAGTACCCATAGCCTAAGCTCAGCTTAGCTTGCGGCAAGGTTATGGTTTGTGGATTGTCCGGCATTACGTTTTGTAATTTACTTTGTCAATAAATTGCGGTACTCAATAGATCAACAATAAGAAACAAAAATAAGTACACACAATAAGTGCCTACATACAATTTATTACAGTGTAACGAATCAATTTCCGCAAGGATACTTGATAGCTATAAATCCAGGGCATCGTTTCCTTCCGATCTTCACGCTTTTAGCCAAACCTTTTTGTACTTGACCCCTTCCGACAGGAAACTCGTGAGTGCTTCCCTTGGCATAGGAATTGCGGAACGCTGGAAATATTTACGACAAGCTTGAGGGTTCTCTGCACTCGGTTTACTTCGCTGTTTAATTAATAATTTCGAGATTTTCGTCATGGTTTTTGAACAAAACATATTACCTTCATTTTATATTAAGGCCTTGGTAAAAGGCTCAAGACAGGGTGCTATGGCGCTCATTAGGGGAGGCCTATGTCCAACAGTGGACTAACATAGGCTGATGATGATGATGATGATGATGAAAAGGCTCAAATATTGGTTCTTAATTTTCGTCTGGAATCAATCTTCATCATAGCTGTTTACGTTAAACTACTCAATCCACCTAATCTAAACTTGGCCGGAAGGTCATCGCACTCACTTTCGTTTTGAATTCTCATCAGCAGACCATAATCTCGTGGCAAACTAATTTATATTTTCATCTAATTCACTTTCTGCAGTGTCGTAAACAGATTTATTAGTTCTATTAACTTTCGTTTTATGTGCTTGATCTTTTCTGTAAAACAATTTATGTGATTGATAACGAATTTTATCGACAACGAGCACTGTTAAGAGTGTAGCGACTAAGAAGAATCTTATAAACATTAGACACTGGAATAATGTTTTCATTTTACAACCTACCTATTTCGTACTTAAAATAACTTATATATAACTTTATAACCATTATTACGACGTGAATTTTTATAAAACCCTTTTTGGGCTCTGACTGTTTTGTTAACGATTGAGTCATATGTTCCTGTAAACTGCCTGCTTAATAATTAATACCTAATTATAACATTACCACCGCTACTGGACAGAGGCCTCTAAACTCTTTTGTCACTCCACACGGTCCAGCGTCAGTCTCATCCGATGAAGCCGGGTGTTGATAATACCTTCTCCATCTCGTATTATATCTATACTACTACTACGAGATAAAACAAAAAGTTTCTCTGTGTAAGGCATCTACGTAATTCAAATGATGTCGTTCACACGTGAAATCATTGTTGATTTTTATAGCATGTTTTGTTACAAGCTTCCTCCATCGGATCATTTCGTAACTATTGTTGTTCTCATTAGGTAAGATATTCGTGCCTTTATTGTTTCCTATGAGATAAGTGCCGCAAAAATTATAATCACCACGTGTATTTTTCCAAACAGTCATTAGTCGCTTACGATTAAGATGATAGTATTTTCATCGTCTAGCTAGTTCCTAGACTAAACGATTCAGTGCTTTTTTGATCTAGCACTCTATTGGTGCAAATGCAAGAATAACACAAAATTTACTGGGCTCAGAACATACCTACACACTAATCTACTCTAAAATGTGCACTTCGGTCTTCAACAAGTCAACGCCATGAATTATACAGCTGCATGTCTTGTTAATTACGGATAAACCACGTTGTAATAACAGTTGTGTAATTTCGCCTCATCTCATATCATCATGTGGCAGACATAAGCCACTTACTACACTTTCATGTGAGACCGCTTACATTTCCGACTGTCGAATTTCTCTTATATTATAATGTCACATGTTCTAATAAGAAAGTCATAATATTTCAAAAGAGACACTTTAAATTTATGTCCTATTTGTGACGGCTTTTTAAAATCACAGATAATAAGAAACAGAATCAGTCCCATAAATTTTCCCGTGAAGCCCTTTTGTAAATTACCAACATAACAATTACATCACGCAAATTTCAAAGCTTATTGGGCCCTCCCGTGATTAATTGATGAGCTTTCTCAATGTGCGGTTGACAAAAAGGCCGTAGAAGTTTTTCCACTTGAAGAACTGTACTTTAGACTGAACTGTACTTTAGGATGGATGTACTACATAATATGCAACATTACCTAACATCCCAACACGTGTACGGGATGGATTCAATTTCGCCGCGAAGCGAAGGTCGATTCTCGGGATGCCAGCCGCATTGCAGCGATGCAAGGAATTTTATACGAGAATTTACCTCTCTTGACTGAATTTTGTAGACGGAAGGGGGAGTCAAAGTACGTAAAACGTAAAATTCGTCCTGCAATAATGACTGGATTGCGAGGTGAACATTCTAGCAAAATACGATGAATTCAAGGTCCCTCCAAATAGTCAGAATGACTCTAAGAGTGGGATGTTTGTAATTGTAGTTGAATCAAATTGATAACAAATTAATTACCGAATTGTTGGATTACCAGCAGACTGAAACATTGAAGTTTTATCGACTCGTAAACGGTCTATTTTCCGAATTTGTAGTAACTCTGAATTCTTCCTGGTTAGCAAACTTAAAGCCATATTGGATGGAATATTTCGAGCATCTATACCGTCAATTTAAAATCGGTAAGCCTTTTACTATATCATAATCATAAACAACGGTTTCTTCAATCAAAGCGTTAAAAATGTCAGTAGGTACTTACCTACTGCGCAATTTTTCCCATCATCTCACATCTGTACCTATCATCGTTTCGTCACGGAATGCTTTTGCTATTATAGCACCTCTTATTACTCCAGCGAGATAATTCATACTGTTTACTTTCACTCAGTGTCAGTTGGCTCATTTTGAATTGTTATTTGTAGATGAAGTGGTTTAGTTTCTGTTCGTGGATTTCATTATTGCTTTGCTTTTGCATGGTTTGTATTGTTCTTTTTTGCTATAAGTATTACTTATTTTAAAATGCAATATGTATTCTTCGCTAGCTTTTAATACTTAGTTTGCAATCTAATAAGAAAAACAATGCACTGATTTGTTACAAATAAAAAAGTTAATAATGACATCATTTTGTTTTCATATTGATTTCATTTATACACAAACACAATCTCTTCAATCATATTTAGCGATCATTGTTACAAAACTACGTGTTAAGAATAACGATATACATTCATAATTTAGTTAAAATAAACACAACTTGTGTTTTTCGGATTTTGCCTTTGCAATAATTTTGACTTAGATCAAGATCATCTGAGCGCTCATCATCGTTATCCAATATCAAATATCAATGGATCAACGGTAATTCTCAGTTCATCTATCACTGTTCGGTCTAGTCTAGACTTTGTCGTAGTCCAATTACTACAACTGCTGGGTGCATCGTATTCCATAGCCGCACTTTCACCGGTGTAAGTGCCCGCTTTACTTTCATGTACTAATGGTAATGCTCCACGCCTTTTTTGTTTCTAACAAAATCTAAATTTACTAACACTATACAGGGTGTTTGGCACATGGACCGACATGATTTTTTGGGGGGTTGGGGGGGTCATGCGCTAGTTTTCCCCGGTAGACCCTATGTCCTAAGTGTCACGGTAGTCTAGATATGTTATTTTTTAGTTTTTTTGAAAACCAACCGAAATCTTACCCTTAAATCGTCATAACTTTTTTGTTTGTGGTTGTAATACCACAAAATAAATTATGCTTGTATTCTGCAATGTATTCTCATTCTAAATAAATTATTACTTGTTACTATTCATATCAACAAAAAAACTTCTGAGCTTTCAAAGTGATAAATCTGAGTAAATGTTATGAAAAGTGACAACTTCTAAATTCATTGTAAAAAAAAGTAAAAGTCATTTAGAATTTAGCTTTCTTTTAAAAAGTTCTTTAGTTAATACCCTTTCCAACGATATGCTACATGACAGAAATAATTCATCAGGGGTCGACATAAGAGATAATTTGTTGCCTAGGGTCAAGATTATGAAAATGCATTTTTTTAAGTCAGGTTGTTTTTATTTAATTTAAATTACAAAATTTGCTCAAATTGGCCGCCTCCACACCTTATGCATGCACGACACCTTTTTCTAATTTCTGAGGCTGTGGTTCGAAGCCGCATTTCTTCTTGAATTTTTACGAATGCGGTGTTGATTCATTCCACTAAAATTTCTTTTGTGGGCACCTCTGTTGCATACACTAATTCTTTTGCACGTCCCCATACGTAGAAATCCAGGGGTGTCAGATCTGGGGACCGTGCTGGCCATGGAATAGGGCCAGCTCTACCAATCCACGAGTTGGGAAATGCATTGTCTAAATGTTCTCATACCGTTCGTTGGTAATGTGCCGGACACCCATCATTTTGAAAAACAATTGGCACATCTTCTAAGACATAGCCAATCTGCACAATTTGCATCACTGGGAGAAAAGGGGCCAAAATCCTTACAAAAAAAGGCAGAGTTCCTTTCAGCGAAAATTCAGCGTTAATGTTTGGGCTAATATTGGGCGGAATCTTGTCGGCCCATATTTTTTGCCAGAACGACTGAACGGAAACAATTATTTGGAGTTTCTTGAAAATGATTTACCTGAACTGGTACTACCAGGTTTAGAAGAAGATGTGCCAATTGTTTTTGTCAAAATGATGGGTGTCCGGCACATTACCAACGAACGGTATGAGAACATTTAGACAATGCATTTCCCAACTCGTGGATTGGTAGAGCTGGCCCTATTCCATGGCCAGCACGGTCCCCAGATCTGACACCCCTGGATTTCTACGTATGGGGACGTGCAAAAGAATTAGTGTATGCAACAGAGGTGCCCACAAAAGAAATTTTAGTGGAATGAATCAACACCGCATTCGTAAAAATTCAAGAAGAAATGCGGCTTCTAACCACAGCCTCAGAAATTAGAAAAAGGTGTCGTGCATGCATAAGGTGTGGAGGCGGCCAATTTGAGCAAATTTTGTAATTTAAATTAAATAAAAACAACCTGACTTAAAAAAATGCATTTTCATAATCTTGACCCTAGGCAACAAATTATCTCTTATGTCGACCCCTGATGAATTATTTCTGTCATGTAGCATATCGTTGGAAAGGGTATTAACTAAAGAACTTTTTAAAAGAAAGCTAAATTCTAAATGACTTTTACTTTTTTTTACAATGAATTTAGAAGTTGTCACTTTTCATAACATTTACTCAGATTTATCACTTTGAAAGCTCAGTAGTTTTTTTGTTGATATGAATAGTAACAAGTAATAATTTATTTAGAATGAGAATACATTGCAGAATACAAGCATAATTTATTTTGTGGTATTACAACCACAAACAAAAAAGTTATGACGATTTAAGGGTAAGATTTCGGTTGGTTTTCAAAAAAACTAAAAAATATCATATCTAGACTACCGTGAAACTTAGGACATAGGGTCTACCGGGGAAAACTAGCGCATGACCCCTCCAACCCCCCAAAAAATCATGTCGGTCCATGTGCCAAACACCCTGTAGAACATTTACTAAAGTTTTGAGGTTTGCGCTCACTGTCACTGTCCTGACCAAGTCGATTTCAAATGTTAACATATTTCTGCAGATTCTTTAGTTTTAATTTCTTACAAGGCGTTAAAAGTAGAATCTACATGTACCCTGTACGGGCGCTGCAATATTCTGAATTTCTAGTTTTATAAATATTTTTTTACATTAACACATTAACTAACGGCATCGCTATTCAAAAGTTTTATATAAATCTCGAGTTTGAAATATTTATCCTTGAATTTACATTCCATTACAATTCCTCGCATTATGGCGTTCATTCTAACGACTTAGTTTCGTGTTCAGTTACAAACGGCACTATATTTAACCGCGACTTCCTGCAACACGATCGGTTCTTTCGTCCAAATCTGTCACTGTTTCTTGAGCTTTTTCTTCTGTCACAGTATTTTTATACCCATTGATGTATGGGGAATACACGTCTACAAATAGTATCTAAGCTAAAAGGCTTAAGGTAGAAATTCGTCCATGCCTCATTAAGCTAATTAAAAAAAACGACTGCGTAGATTTCTTCAGTTGAGTAATGTCGTCCGTTTTAGGCTTTAGTTTAACTTTCGGTAGGTAAATTATTTAGTTTCTTTAACTGACTTGATTAATAGTCATTCGCGCTGTTAGCCAATGACGGGTTTTTTTAATTATTTATTACATCAATAAGTTGCACTGTCTCTATGTTTGTTGCTTTTCATAATCATAGCAAATTGGCAAGAAGATAAATTGCAAGGTTTTTGTTATTGTGCATAACCCCATGGCCCATATTTAGACAAATTTCTGAGGAATTAAACAATATCCTAAAAATGTTTCTCTTATCTGGGAATAAAATCAAAATCAATCAAAATCAAAGTGCTTTATTTCCTTTAGACCTTACAGGACTCTTGGACACGTCACAAAATACAAATTACATTAGTAATACTGGGAAATAAAATAGCGAGTAGGAAGCCTTGGTTTTGCGCAAGTTTTGTCCATTCTAGTTTAATAGTATCTAACTTTTATTGCCTGTTTTAAGTTCACTATAATACTTTCTAGAACTAGCTTGTGACCTATAGCTTCATCACAATGGAGTGGAGCCAACATACTTGCGGCTTGCACCATTTAACTTGAAGCGAGCTAATTTCCGCGCGCCTGCGAAACCAACAACGACATAGTAATGTGTATAGTGCATTGCCTAGTTCGCCTGTATCGGTTAAAATGAAGCGATACTGAGGTGGGGGATCAGATTTGGACATTCTAAGAGCATTAGGTGCTTTGGGATTTAGATTTAGGTAAAATAATTCGTTTTTATCTGCCTACATTATTTTAGTCCATTAGAGTCAGTTCTGTACCGCCGCAGTCGTAACTCGTACGTCTGTCTGTCACACAAGCTTTCTCTAACTCTAGATCTGTAATGATATAGCACATATGAGTTGTCACAGGATACCTACCTACTCAAGGCCACTGCCACATCAAACACTGGATAATTTAGCAAAATTGATTCGGCCGTAACTTTCGACATCCCTATCAACATCGAACTCTTTAGCCACTCCAGCGTGTCCTATATTTACCACGCGCAACGAACACCTCCGCTCACGCCCCCCGGTGTAGCCGCTCGAAACGAAGACCTTTTCGCTAATCGTCTCACTTGCGCAATGAGTCGATGACCGCTTTGCTGCAATCATCTATTGTTTGTAAGGCCTACCAACAGATTAATAATTAAAAACAATTATTATTAACAGATATTTGGCTGAAACGGTTGATACCAAGAGAGGCTACAGATTTAAAGAAGAAATTGAATATCTTTTTCTTTGTGAATAGTAGGTTAGATAGTATTGCTGGAGTTATGATTGAAAGTTTAAACTCGATCGGGAAGATGTTTGTATACCTTAGTCGTGCAATGTTTCGAACAATTATAGCAATAGAGACCGTCACTTTAATCTCATTATTTGACCAACAGTCTTGTGATTGTTACGAGACGGCGGTGATATCCGAGCCACCTTTTACAATTTCAGAAAAGGTTATTTCATCCTACAATGGAGCTGATAATTTTAACTTTAGGAAAGCAAAAGCGGAGAGCCATCGAAACGTCGACGCCTAAAGCTTAGGCACGGAAACGGGTCAAGTGGTCGTAGAATCTGAAGATTCTGAAGAAGTTAGAATTCTGTAAGATAAGTACTCTGATGAGCCAAGTGTTCCCCGTGCCGTGTTGCTTATGCTATATTCTTTACATTTCTATGCATCGTGCGCTAGATACATGCGACGTGTGATTGCAAAAGGCAATCACTCTTGACATTGAACTACCGTTCAAATAAGATATCTCATTATCATAATCTCTTAGCAAGTTTCTGTTATACGTGCAAAGCGTTTTTCCGAATCTTGCAAACAATTCTTGATAATCCTTCCTTTCCTTGAATACTAACTAATGTTGATGTAGTGAGAGTGAGAGTGACATTCGAAACAGAATTTTATCTAACCTTGACGTTGCCTAAAGTAAACAAATGTACTGTTTATATGCCGGATTTACGACATACATGATTTACATGATCCATTCGAGGGCGTGATCTGCTCAACATATGGTGCCATTAACGTTTTAGTCAATTTTAATTACGTAATTTCTTTACATTAGGATCTTCAAAGCTTTAAAATTTTACTCATAGCTTCAAAATACAACAACAACCAACCTCAAAACCAGAAAAGTTCACTGTAAAAATCTATAAATAATAGCATCTGGCTGGCAATAACCCAAATCAAAAGACTGATAATAAAATAGAAAACCAACCAAGAGCCCTTATTCTAAATCTGCTTCGGTTATTGCTGACCTACCTATAGTATCTAGGCCGAGGTTTGGATAAATAATGATCGATTTACGATCGGCGTATGAAATTCCGACCGTAGTTTTGATAGAATGCAGCAACTCTGTACAACGATATCCAATACATTACCATCCCTACGGGCAGACGATGCAACCGCCTAAACAACACACAACTCCTAACCTTACTCACGCCTAGGTGCTTCCACTATACAATGAAATAAAACCCAAGTGTCCAAAATGAATTCGCGGGACTATTACAAAGTGACGTACAGTCGGGACGATAACGCCGACAGTCACGAGATACTCGACAACGATACTGAAGTTAACGCGAACCAATTCAAACTATACGATGACTTCACGACGGACCTTCGTATCAGCTACAATCCCATGAGGAACAACTACCACGATATCAGGCACACCAGGCGGCGAACGGATCCTGACGATTCCGGAGTTGATATGGAGAATGGAAACGTTTCCACTTCTCGGGAATCAGACTTGGTAAGTCGTAGGACTGCATGCTAAGATAGTAAAGGAGAAAATAGGGTTGGGGACTTGGTTTGATGTCAGGGCCTGCTGGTACCCTCACAACATACATATGTATATCACAACAATACAACGTAATGGGATTATCTCTAAGTCCTTAAAATACTTGCACGCGAAGAATAGCATTCATGCAGCACTTATTGTGTTTCGAAGTCAATATTCAAACCAACCATGGATGCTTTTTTAGAAACCTCGTATTCCAAATATTAAACTAGCAAACCTGATCTCCAGTAGTTAAAATTATTTGGCAAACCAATAGGTACCCGTTATTATGAGTAAGTACCTACAGTACCCAACCCAAAAGAGGCGTATCGCGAATCAGCATGCAAAATACACCTTCCGACCGGATCGAATAGAGTAGTAAGTGTACGTCGCCGCCTTTTGTGCGCCGGAACTCCACGGGACGCCATTGTGTCCACATTAACCCCAGCATTCTGATCAGTTCTTTGAATCTGTCGTAAATGTCCGTAAAGGTCAACAGGTAACTGTGTAGGCCAGGATCTTGAACTTTAGGAAATGTTTGTTCCGCAGACCTTTTCAACAGAGATTTGCTAGTAAGCGGCGAAATGTAATGTAAATTTTGATGTAAAAATCAAAATCAAAGTGCTTTATTTCCTTTAGACCTTACAGGACTCTTGGAAGGAAACATTACGGCTCTGTTTTATACCATCCATAGGGTGTCATGTCACTATGTTGCCATTGCCAACCTAGTTCAAGCATAAACATAAATTAATTAGTGGTCTCAGTCGTCCTGATTGTATTGTATCATTGCTTGAGCAATATCGCCTCTCACGTTTCTCTGAGAATTAGCTCGTGGAGGGATATTAATTAATAGGACAAGGGAGTGATGTAATGGCTGAAACATTGTCGCCGATGACTAACGCACAGTATGGAGCCGTAACTCCATACGGGTGGTCAGACGTGACACAAATACAAGGCGCCTTTGTTCCTCTGTTTATGCGTCTGCTCTGCCCGTTTGACAATGTTAATATTAATAATATCACAAACTAAACAGAAGCGCTGTCGCTTCTGTTCTGTTCGTTGAAAAAAGAAAATATCCCCGTGTAAGAATAAATTTATTAACCGAATCATTAAAATACTGAATTCCGTTATAATAAGCCGTCTCTAGATTGAAAATATTCATGGAACGGTAATTCAAGGTTTGCGCAATAAATTAGTACATTGGAAGACTGAACAGCGATAATCTTGTATATAATTAAGAATTGTTAAACGCATGGTTTCCCCGCACACTGGCGTGTGTGCGTGCTTGTACTTTTTTCGTTGCTCGTGCAACCGGTATATCATTGCATCCTTAAATAAATGCAGCCTTACGTACTCCGGCGCGCTGGCCTTGACCGGAGATTTAATGCTCCTTTCGGACAACATTCGACATAAGCCATTACATCGAGCTAGACACTTGAAGACCTTTGCCTTGAACCATTTTTCTTATTTGGTAGTAGCGTTAATTACTTTCTCTCGCGTTGTTGCAGTTGGAGAACGAAGTTATGGTAGATCCCTGGAGCAGTATGGACTCATCTAATTCGCCGTTAACTGACTCGGGACCATCGGCCAGCGAAGATTGCACTCCATCCACTTCAAGCGAGCCGCCGCGCGAATCCCTTGCGTTCTCGCGGGAAGCACGCCGCATTGACCCGAAAGACCCCAAACCCCAAGTAGCCAAACACATCCCGCCTAAAGACAAGGCACGTTCGCGAGACCTCACACTAAATCTAGAGACGCTAGAGCCCGATCCCCTGTGCCGGCCGCACTTCCTAGACGACGACTACCAGCCATCCTCCAAAACTAATATCGAATGTAGGATACCCAAACCCCACTTTCTGGACCATTCGCCCTCGCCGGATGAATTCGACGAGCGCAGTGACATCACCAACCCGAACTTCCTCGACGACGAGGTCGACGGCGACGACGCACAAAAGAAAGTTGGTGCGCTACCAAAACGAACACAAAAACCTAGTTCCTCGTCGTTCTCACCGCACGAAGAACGGCCGCACAGGACCACTTATAGGAGTACGTTACAGTATGGGTTGGAAAGTGCAGCGCGGTCTAGCGAGCGGGACAAACGTGCCTCTCAGCTGTACCGCGGCACGTGGCCGGGAGAGTGGGCGGGACACGAGACCGCCAGCGTGCGGAGTTTCTCCAGCAACGGCTCGGCGGACTGCCCTCGCGCCTCCTCCAATTTAGAAAACAAAATGGAGTGCGTCTGCTCTCTGATCTCCCTTCTAAGCTTGTCACCGGAGAACAACGCCGATCTCAGCGGGCCTCTGCTAGATATGAGCAGATCCGTGGAAAGCTGCATAGCCATGAGGCAGGCGGGGTGCATTCCGCTCCTGGTGCAGCTGATACACTCGAAGGTACCACGAGAGACCCGGGATCGAGCGGCGAAGGCGCTACGCAACATCATTCACACACAGACTGATGACAAAGCCGGTAGAAGGGAAGCGAGAGTATGGAGACTGTTAGAGCAAGTTAGAGAATACTGTTATGTGCTAGAAGATTTAGTGGAAGCTAAGAAGGAGGAAAAGGAAAGCGAGGATGACACGACGAAGCATCCGAGTCAGAGCGTCGCCGCGCTGATGAAGCTTTCCTTCGACGAGGAGCATCGACACGTGGTGTGCCAACTGGGTGGGTTGCAAGCTTTAGCCGCGCTAGTGAGTGGTGATCAGGCGGCGCACGGGAGTAGAACTGATGATAACACGTGTCTCACGATGAGGAAATACGCAGGGATGACGTTAACGAATTTGACTTTTGGCGACGGGAATAACAAATCGCTGCTGTGTTCCTTTAAAGACTTCATGTTGGCGCTGGTAGAGCAGCTAGAGTCGCCCAATGATGACATGAGACAGGTATTTTAATGACTAAATAATATCTATTTTCCTGTTAGAATCCTATGCAGCTATGTTATATAATAACAACTTTGTTTTATTTTCAGGTAACAGCAGCAGTACTAAGAAACCTGTCGTGGAGAGCTGACACAAACAGCAAGCAAGTACTCAGAGAAGTAGGAGCAGTGGTGGGCCTCACCAAAGCAGCGATGACGTGCCAAAAAGAAGCCACCCTCAAATCTGTCCTCTCAGCATTATGGAATCTGACTGCGCACTGTTCAATGAACAAAGTGGCGCTTTGCTCTGTCGATGGAGCGTTGGGTTTCCTCGTAGATATGCTGAGTTACAACTCACCGACTAAAACGCTAGCAATCGTGGAGAACGCAGGTGGCATCATGAGGAATGTGTCCAGTCACATCGCCGTTCGCGAAGATTACAGGCAGATTCTCCGCGAGAGAAACTGCCTTAGTGTCTTACTACAGCACCTGAAGTCTCCAAGCCTAACCGTTGTCAGCAACTCCTGTGGAACTCTCTGGAATCTATCGGCCCGATGTCCGTTAGACCAGCAGTTCCTATGGGACCATGGCGCAGTGCCCATGCTCAGAAGCCTCATCCACTCGAAACATAAAATGATTGCAATGGGCTCGGGCGCTGCACTCAAAAATCTACTCAATTCCAAACCTGGGAAGACTCACATTATATCCCTCGACACCACAGCTAGAAGCATGAACCTGCCTGCGCTGCCTACGCTCGGAGTTCGGAAACAAAAGGCACTCGAGCAGGAACTAGATCAGAATCTAGCCGAAACGTGCGACAACATCGAACCGGCTACTTCGCCTTCCACGAGCAACAGAGAAGAGAAGAACCTCTTCACTGCGACCGAGAGACAGATCGCAATGAACTTAGAAAGACATAGAATGACGTCCAGTTCGCCTCTGATGGGCGCCCTCGCCTCTCAGATCTCTTTGAGCCACAGCGCGCACCTCGCCAGCTATCTAAGCTGCAGTAATACACTGCTAAAAGGTGCATTAGTGACTCGATCGGCCACTGGCAGTGCGGCTAACGTAAACAGATCAGAGAGTAAAGATTCCGTCACAAGTACCCACTCGGACACAGTGCTAGATAGAGTTGTCAGAACCGGGAAGGTTCCTGTACCGACCCCAAGAAATAAAGACTTGATGAAAAGCGAAGGGTCCGACTCCTTCGCGAGTTCCAAACAGCTGGTGAAGGATAATTTCCTCAGGTACCCGGCCCAGCCGCCGGTGCCGAGTCCCAGAACGACGGAGATGCGACCCAACTACACAGAATCTGGTTTTGACGTCGACCAGGATTCTTGCGACCAACCGATCGACTTTAGTCGTAAATACTCGGACACCAAGGACGAGCCTGAGGAGAAACAGAAACCTCCTCCCAAGAAAAAGGAAAGTTCGTACGGAGACTATCAGGAAACGGATCTGGATCAGCCCACTGATTACTCGCTACGTTATGCGGAACATCAGTCCGAAACGGGATCAGATACAGAACCCCCTGGGCCTTCCGTTCACGAAGACACAATAAAACACTTCGCTACAGAAGGAACGCCTTACGAAACCCCTATCATATTCTCCACCGCCACATCAATGTCTGATCTACGAGTCATAGGAAAAGATAAAGCAAAAACCTTATCCGCATCTAGCGTGAAAGAGAATCCCGAAGTGATGACGCATTCTGATGAGAAAGACACGTGTTCGATAGAAGACCCGCCTCACGATAATGATTTAGCAGCGTCAACGCCGAGCGCGCCTGTTGAACCGTTACCAGAAAAGCGTGGCGTTTTTGACACCAAGTTCAGCTCTGGAATGATCAGCCCTGAGAAGCCTGTCAGCTATTGTGACGAAGGGACCCCGGGGTATTTCTCAAGAGTCAGTTCGCTCAGCAGTTTGGGAGAACCGACGGAGGAAGATTGCTTGGCGAAGAGAAACGCTATGGCGACTATTTCTGTGGATCCATGTCTGTCTGATGAACATAATACAAGCCAGACTAAGGATAGAGAGGGTAAGTTTGATTTATAGGCATCAAATCTTGTGACTTCGACTTACCATACTTCAAAAAAGGTAAAATCAACACACTTGAAATTATCGAATTTACAAGATTGTTGCCGTATTCAAATTAAGGTGCAGGTTGTGAAACCTTGGTAAATAGATTGGCGGTAGATGTTCCACAACGTCATCAACAAAATGCACGATTGCACAACACTACTGCACTTGCAATCATCATAACATTTTAATCAAAAAAGTTAGCTATAGTTAATATGAACGGAAACAAGACCCTGTTGCTTTTCTGTAAAGCCTTAAAGTTAATATTTGTTCTCAACAAAACGTGAAAACTGCCAATTCAAAATAAAATCCCTATGGTTTGTGCGCAACAAACCGTCTTTTGGATTAAAACCTTATTGATTCTGATACTATCTTCCTTCTTGCAGGGTCTAAAGCAGTGACATTCGCCACAGAAGCCGTCGACATCGCAGAACCAGTCGAAAAAGAGGAAAGAGAGGAGAAGGAGGAGGAGTCTCGCTACGTGGAAGAGACTCCTCTGATGTTCTCTCGCTGCAGCTCACCCGACTCCCTGCCCGAGTGCTCGCACGACGACCAGGGCTCGGTGCTGTCTGAAGTCAGGTACAGTAGATATCTCAGTTAGTAGAGAGTAGTCGCTGCATATAGGAGACACTTCCCGTGTTCTCTCGCTGCAGCTCACCCGAGTGCTCGCACGACGATTGTCCAACAAATCATCGGTAACTGTTCCTCTGTGCCAAGGTAGGCGGTGTACAGACGATAGGCTCGGTACGCATCGGGAGAAATGTTTGTATGGTCGAATATTCCCCATCCGACCATACAAACATTTCTCCCGATGTGTGTTCACTGCACAAGCTCGCTGCCCATGAGCAATCATCAAGCATTACCGTAGTAACTATGGTCTTATCTTGCTTAAAGCTATTGGCTATTGGCCTCCAAAATTACTCTTTTAAAATTTAAGTAGCCATTAAACATAGCTTATTGCCCAAAAACTCAATTATTCATGGTATTGCCTCTTCCGGTTCTGATTACAGCATTGAGCCGGTTCGGCATACTGAACACAGGAGTTTTCGGAGCTTATTTTGGGGAATACTCTTTTTCTATCAAAGCCATTTTTATTACCCTGAGGGTAGTGGTCTTATGCCTCTAGTCAGAAGGCTAGTCAGTCTTACTAGCTCATCCCAGGCGTTAATCCTACTGATGTCACATGATGATGGTGATTTAGATTGCAGGCCAGTGTAGTTTGGTGGAAGTACTGATTATGTATGTGTCGTCCACAGTCGGCTGACCTCGGGCTGCATATCCCCCAGTGAGATCCCGGACTCGCCGGGCGGCGTCTCCCCCCGCACCCCGCGCCGCGCCTCCACCACCCCGCACTCCCCGCGCTCGCCTCAACCAGGTACGACCACTTTACAAACACCATACTCATATTTACCTTTCTTGGCGGCATCTCATTCACTACAGACATTCCAGGCTTATGAAATACGAACCAGGGTTTATTGAGGACCGATGATCAGTACACGGCACAAAAAAAATTACAAATGGTTACTAAACGAACGGCTCTGTCGGAAGACCAGCGTTCGTTGTAACATGTTGCAACTAACTCATGCTGAGATAGAGACCGTTTTGGGACTCAATACAAAAACTAGTAGTTATGCTTTGTGTTTTGGTTAGTCATGTTTGTCTTTGTTTTTATTGATTGTGTTTCAAATAAAATTTTCTCATATCATTTATTAACAAATATACATAAATACGCCATCACATTAATCACGGAACAATTTTCTCGGAACAAACAGATGTCCCGTGATCAAAATCAAGAAGTTTTTTTAATTTTAACACTATGTCAACTTGTCAGGATTTATGCAGAATGTTATATTTGTAGGATTTTGATCGGATAAAGAGAAAGATTCTTTGTTAATTGTGAGAAACTGAGTTTTATTAGTGAAAATACAACGCGCACAAACTTCAACGGAGTTGCGAGAGAGGCGCGAAACGGAAAGCAACAGTAGCAGATTCAGATTCAATAACTTTATTTCTTTAGGCTTACAAAATAAGCACTTACGCAAGTCAAATTTCATACAGTTAATTATTATGAAATAAGAAGAAAATAATATTGGTTTCTCTTCACTTAATTTTTTTGTTCACTAGTGGAAGAAGTGAAAAGCCACCCTAGGAGGGATGTTTAGAAAAAACAAACTTAGTTAGGATGCGTTCCATTATCAATATTCCTCACGTAGCTACATTCAACATGCTTTATATAATACAGATTTTTTTGCATGTTGAATGAATAGTTGTAAGATTGTCGTATGGTGGTTGCAGAGGGCGTGTGTCCGGGCTCGGTGTTCGAGGAGCGGCCGGCGCGGTTCTGCGTGGAGCACACGCCGGCGCAGTTCTCCGCGCGCACCAGCCTCAGCGAGCTCACCATCGACGGGGCCAGCTCGCACAAGGTATTCCATACCAACTGCTGGAACTAAACACGCTAGGACCTTTATTCTCTACTAGCGGCCCGCCCGGCTTCGCACGCGTATTTAACAAATATTTCAGAAATTCATTATGAATGTAAGCGGGTTAACTACGAACCTATTATATGTTGTAAGAACACCAACGTTTCATCCCTTAACGAGGGACTTCATCAGGGTGAGTGCGGCTCACGTCTCACGTCTGTCAGTGAGCGCATAGAGGCGGTACGGGCGCGACGTGCGACGTGAGCCGGTGTTCTTACAACATATAACAGGTTCGTAGTTAACCCGCTTACATTCATAATGAATTCATCAAACTAAGATAGTTTTTATAGTAAAATTTCAGAAATTATACACACTAACACGATGGGTTTCACAGTTTTCAAGCGGATCCCTTACTTATTTTAGCAGCATTGGGGTTTTTGACATTGACTTGACACTCCATAACTGACACTGGCCGTAAAGAAAAAGCAAGCAGCGGAGCCATAATAGACAAAGAGGTTGAATATAGTATAGCGCACGGTTTAATTCTTGAATTTCATGCGGAACCCTAACTATTTTGAAAATATTGTATAGCCTTTGTTCATCACGGAAATTTAGGATTGTAATCGTTAAAGAATTTTTCAAATCGGTCATATATTATATGTAATGATAAAAAAAATGCTGAATCATTCACACATCAATATCTAGCCCCAAGTTAAGCAGAGCTTATGTTATGGGTATTAGATAACTGATGTACATAATAATATACGAGATATTTTTTTATTATACATAGGATACGAACTAACACCCTGAGCAAGTATTTGCAGAATTATTAGTACTATTTTAACGGGTATTTATCGCGTTTATTTACCTATTTCTCGAAGTATTTGCAGCTCGTACAAACATTAGCAATAAAAATATTGGGTTTTTAACAGCCAGCAAGATATATCCGCATGAAATACACAGCGGCAGCGGCCCTGTCTAAAATATGTAATTTTAATCTAGTTGTTATTCCTGTCTGTGTACCCTGCCTATCAAAATAAATGTATTTTCTTTCTTTCTTCTTCTTTCTAAATAAAAGGTCTGTGATTGACAGGAGTGCTCCCAGAACGAGTCTCGCGACGAGCAGTCTGACGTCGCGGCGGAGGCGGCCAGACCTCGCCGCGAGCCGCAGCCGGCTGAACGGACCCTCACGCGGAATGACTGCAGCAAAGGTATGTAGCTGTAGGGTGAGGTTATCTTCAGGGCTACTGAGGGGAATTGTCTGATTAATGAAACCAGCCAGCTTCTAAGGTTCTTCTCTCTTTGTTTGCAACAGCGTCCAGTTAGCATATTTGTTTCAACTCTAAATACTACCTAATTTCACTATTTAACTATTTTTCTTTACAAACAAACAAAACAAAAGTCTTAAATGAAACGTCATTAGTCGCAGAAGGGCAGAGTCCGTCGGACGCGTGCCAGGTGTACGTGACGGAGGACACGCCCGCAGCCCTGTCGCACGCGGGCTCCGGCGGCGACCTGTCCCTGCTCTCGCTGGAGGGCGGGGGCGGGGGCGGGGGCGCGGGGGCGCGCTCCTCCTCCAGCTCCAACCTCAGCGACGCGGGGGAACTGCTCGAGGAGTGCATACGGAAGGGAATCGCTGAGGTACACACTACAAGTTGCAGACACATACACCTCGCTGAGGCCTTATGCTCTATGAAATAGGAGATTCGTTGCCCAAACCGTGTGACGTCACAATGTGTTCTAAATACGATTTTGTTCAATTCCACGCCGCTGTGTTGTCATAATGTGAAACACGTTGGGATTCGTAATAGTGAATGAAGGCCCTGATCATTTCATTTCATTCCACCCACTTCATTTAAGGCGGTGATTCTCGGATTTCCAGGATTTATAACTGTCCGTACATAAATAACTACCCGACCTATAGTTTTGAAATTCATACATATCATACATACCATCGCCGGACATAAACTCGATTGGTGTTATTCCACCCGATAGAAAAATATCTAAAGTTACCTAAAAATTTAACTTTAAGTTAATAAATAATGCCGGACAATCCACACAGCATCACCTTGCCCCAAGCTAAGCAGAGCTTGTGTTATGGGTACTCGATGACTGATACACATAATACAATATTAATAAATAGATAGATATTTTTTATTATACATAGAAAACAACCAGAACATCCTGAACAAATATCTGCAGATCTTACAAATATTTGTCCCGAGGCGGGAATCGAACCCGCAACCTTCTGCGTCGCAGGCGGACCTTCGCCCACCGCGCCATAGAGGTCGTCAAATAATAAAGTGCTTTATTTTCTTTCGACCTTCCACAAATCACATAAGAAATAATACTGGGAAATAAAGTGATCACTATAATTCTTTGTTAGCTTCAATATTTTTGTGCATATGGTGAAGAAAGAATTTTGTTCACAAAATACACAAATATTAATAAAGTGCTTTATTTCCTTTAGACCTTACAGGAATCTTGGACACGTCACAAAATTACATAAGAAATTATACTGGGAAAAAGAAATAATACTGTAAAATAAAGTGATCACTATAATTCTTTGTTCAATTTATTTTTGTGCGTATGGCAAAGAAAGCATTTGAACTCGAGCAATATGTTTATCTGTTCCAGGTGGTGAAGAACAAAGGTCCTCCTTCTGAATGTTCGTCAGCGAACCCCTACCGAGATGATGTTTACGTAAGTAACATTTTATCACATGTTTTTTTATGTTTTTATCTGACCACTATATAAGCCTGTTAGCGCTAATAATGTATTTTATTCCTATTCTAATTTTTGCAAATCACCAGCTTATTCTGAAATTGTTGGATGTTAACATCCAACCAGTTAAATACACGATTTAAGTTGACAGCTGAAATAAAACAACCTTTCCTATGCCCGTTTCTGTAAGCCCGAATATTTCTAAAAATTAAATAACCTTTTTATAAAATTTTATGTGCAAAATTATATTATTAGATAGCGGTCCCTTCGAGCGGGTATTTAACGAAAATTTAATTTTCATGCGTATCCTTAACTTTTTTGAAAATATTCTATAGAAAACAAAATATTATTTTAAAATATTTTATATATAATGTTCATCACTGAAAATTTAGGATCGAATGCTGAAAGAATTTTTCAAATCGGTCAGTAGTTTCGGAGCCTATTCAATTCAAACAAACAAACAATCAAATCTTTCCTCATTATAGTATTAGTAAAGAGTTTTGACCCAGTTCATTTGTTACAGAGATCACTACCTCTCTACCTGCGGTCCTCCACTGAGACAGTCAAGATGTCACATGAGTACGCGAGGAACCTGCATGATAGGTAAGATTGCTATATTGACTATCATCGAGTGTCCAAACGTCGCTGTTTACTCAACTACCGGAGGGGGGTTATGAGGTTGGCACCCTATGAATCTGATTTCTTTACTTCCGATATCCCACGTTGCGGTAAAACTATTAGGCCGATTGTCACAAATGAGGTCGTATGATTCGTATTAATACTCCGATGGTCATAGGCTATGTATGTACGTCGTATCAAAATGTGAAATGCTGGAGCTAGCTTTGTGATGTGATTAACATGGTAAACTAGTCCCAAATATTGTTATATCAATATTATCAAAATTTACGTTGTTGTTCCAGCAGCAGCAGCGGGAGTGAGGCGCCGCCCCTCCCCCCGCCCCCAGGCCCCCTGCCGGCGCCCCCGCCGCGGCCCCCCAAGCCGCGCCAAGTCCCCTCGCAAACGCACGAGAGCCCCCCTAGGAAGACCATTCACGACAAGAGAACGGAAGTCCTCTCTCGCGATCGGAACGACTCCCTTAGCTCTCTAAGCCTCGATTCGTTCGGCTCGACCGATCGGGAAATCTTCGAGGAGACCGTCAAGGCTGGCCTCAGCAGCGTCAACGATCGCAGCAAGGCGCACTCCGTTGAACGACCGGCCGCGTTCAACCGACACAGCCGACAGAACAAGTCCCTCGACCGCAACAACCGCTCTAAAGTCAGCGACCGAGAGTTCGATAAGGAGAGACTGCTCAGTCAGCGCTCCTACGCCTTCCCTGCGGAGTTGACTCGGCTGTCCCGCTCCCGCTTCACGGACGACGGACCCGCCAGCCTTCCCGCTTGCATGGACTCGCCGAGACGTCGCGAAAGGTCCAATTCGCTCAGCTCGTTGAGCAACGATTCCTTCGGTTCGACGGATAAGGAAGTATTCGAACGCATCGTTAGAGTAGGAATGCAGCCTAAGACGGAGAAACCGCGAGCCCAAAGCGGCGATAGGTTAGATAGCAAGGATAGAAGAAGGAGAAGGGAAACCAGAGGTGCTCTTGAACGTATGGTTGGCGACGAAGCCAGGGACCGTGCGTTACTAGAGGAGGTCATAGCGAGGGGAGCGAAACGAGAGGGGAAAGAAAGGGAGGGAGGGAAGGAAAGAGAGGGGCGGGAAAAGGAGAGTTCAAAAAACGTTCAGGAGCCGTCTGCGGAAACCGCGCGCGCAGGCGAGCTCGCTCCAACCGCGCACAACGACACTGGCTTTGACCCACCCAAACCTAACATTAACACCAGCCTAAGACTGAATATGTCAGAAAGCGAAGTCTCACGTTCCAACGAATGTCTGGCACCAGCCTCCGTAAACACGACCATAGAATCGGAACGCGATGAGCTGAACAGATCTAATGAATCGTACGCAGATGTTTTAGACGCGTCCTGGAGCGACGGGGAACCGCAAGTTCACCAGGATACTTTAAAAAGAAAGAACAAACTCGAATGGACGGACATCAAGTGCGACAATAAACCGGTCGAGGAACCGTCCCGGCAAGACACTTGGAACGACAACACTTGCCCTGATGACGTCACGTTCCCAACCATAAGCAGTTCCGTCCACCTAGAGGCGTCGATACGCAGCGAAGCATTGCCTGATTTGTTGGAACAGAGCGATCCAACCCGACGGCACTCCCGCCCTGATATTACCAGACTGGAAACAGAAATGACCTCCAGTCAACACGAAGCAACCTCCCCTAAAACGGATCGAGTTATGCTCGAAAGTATAGCAGAGCCTAGTCTAGCTTCGTTGGTAGATGACGCCGACCTTAAACTGGACTCTATAGTCTCGGCGGCTATAGAACGAGAGGCGGCGAGATTGGCCGCCCAGTTGAAGGTATCTGCGTACACTATGGAAACCAGCGTGACTTCGCTCACGTCTCTGGACTTGGATAACGTTAAACCGCCGTCGGAACTGGGCAGTTTGTTGTCATTGAGTGCATCAGCGCAATGGGAGGAGCCTAAGAAGCCTCGGCGAAAGAAGTCGCTTCCAGTCGCTTCTATGGTGAAACGCGCGCTAACTAACTCTGCGCATCATGGGAGCTCGGAGCATTTAGACAGCAACCCTGTTAGCTTCCTCGAAAACGTTAAACCTCCGTCCGAGATGGAGCATATTGACATGGAAAGTAGCATGGTCTCTGTATCCAGTATCGTATCAGAGGTCGTCGATCTTAGAGAGAAAACGCCTGTTGTGTTCGATTTTAAATTGCCGATTCAAGATTTTCCTCTTTGCAACACATTTGCCAATGTTTTTCACGATCTGGACCAAGTGAATCCTCCGTCCTTGTTCGATGAGATGGCAGAGTCGACGCTGGAAATAGAACAGACAATTGCACAAGCAACTGTTACCCAAAACACAGCTGTGTTCGAAGATTGCATCTCGAATACCCTAAATGTTGTCACAGATATTCCGTCCGGTTCAGAAAACTGTACTCCTTTACCTTCAGACATCAGCAGCGTAGAATCTACGCCGAAAAAGCAACGTGATCCCAAATACTTGACGCCGAAAGAAAAGAGACACGTCTCCAAAGATCGGTACCAAACTTATACGATTACCGATACGGTAACGGAAGACGATGTCGTTCTAGAAGTTCAGGAGGAATTCATGACTTGGACCAAAACGGAGAGCGAACCGTCAGAATACGTCACGGCGACATCTGAACCGAAGGTAAAGAGGAAAGTCAGCGCAAAGCAACGAAGATTTGAGGACAGAGCTAGGTACCAAACGCAGACCGTTGACATACACAACATACCCGAGGCTTCGGGATTGCCGGACCCGACGATAGAGAGTCTGAAGCAGCGCCTTGCTGCCAAGAAAACTCTCAAACAGAGACGTCTCGAGGACGCCGAGAGGTTCCGCACCAGAACCCTCAGCGAAGACATCCCTCCGTCCCCGACGTTCGTCACTAAAGACGCCAACTTCGAGAATCTAGAGACGACAACGGGCTACGACAGCCTGTCTTCAAACGAACCGAATCATCAACAAATATCGGACGAAAGGCATGACGATGAAGTGTTCTCGAGAGACGTCGACAGCGGTCACAACGAAGACGACTTCGAACTGAACTCTACTCAAATGCAAACGTACACTAAGAGCTTCAGAAACTACCTGCCGGTTATAGAGAGCCCGGCCGCGGTCGACATGTGCGTCGTCAATAACTTGAAGAACATCGAAATGACTGCCTCGTACCGCAGGACTCTGCAGGCTGACAAAAATCAGAATCCTAGCAGTAGCGACTTTGCGAGTTACGAGGGAGATAGCAACTCGGAAGAGAGAGCACAGTCTGAATCTGATACGGAAACACCGCGACCCAAACCAAAAATCGTCAAACCTCTCAGAAGAGACGAAAGTTTGGACTCCAATGACTCCTTAGACAAGGAACAGGAGGCGCCAAAAGTTATCAGAGGACGTAAGAAAGCGATGTACGTATCGCCTTATAGGAGAAGCGCACCTCCTACCAGAAAAACGACCGCTCCAGTCACAAGAGTGACCCCGAAAAGCGCGCCCTCGAAGGGACCAAGTACTTCTAAAGCTCAAACCGGTGCCAAAACTCCATACAAATCAGTTCCTTCCAAAACCCCTAGCACCAACACGTCCCCGAAAAAGGCTATACCTAACAGGTCGCCGATGAAAGCGCCAGCTAAGGCTATAATTATCCCTCCGGTGGCAACTAAGCCATTGCCTTTGGAGCGGCAAGGAACGTTTACGAAAGAAGAGAGCTCAGTGCCGGCGCAAGATCTTCCAGTCCCAGATAAGAAACCGGCGGCGACGCCCCATCGCTTCGCTAAGCCCGCCCCGGTTTCGGCTAAAGCTACAACATCCCCGTCCAGACTCCCACAACTAAATCGCTACGCGCGACCATCTACATCTAAAGCTCCCAACAAATCGCCCACAAAGGTCGCCAAGAAACCAGAACCGACCATGAAGAATTCAGCTTCGAACCACAGCCTGCAGAGCAACGATAGTGGAAAGACAATTACCATAGCGTCCCGAAGCTCTCGGCAGGGAAGCACGTCTAGCGTTAACTCGGTGCAGTCTTCCAAAACCAAAGACATCGAGAGCAAGATCGCAAACCTGTGGAAAAAAGTAGAGCAAGCTAAAAAATCACCGGCAAAAACTGACAAGAGAGTTTGGATAGAAAGCGACAAGACTGAACAGCCGCGGTTGATTCGAAGCTCGACTTTTGAAGGGCAGCCGAAGGAGACTAAGGTCTCCACGAAACAGAAGACAGCTATTGGTATCCGCGTGTCTCAGATACCAAGTCTGAAGCCAAAGTCTGTGACGGCGAGCAAATCAGTGCCCTCTACCAGTGCTAAGAAACCTACGACATCACGTGTGTTTACACGAAAACCGATCAATGGACAAATCACAACGTAAAGATAAACTGAGAAAATTGGAAAACGATTTAACGATTTCATAATTAATCTTTTTGAGGGTTATGAATGAAGGAATAACATTTACTGTAATTGAACCATGGATTTTATGAATAAAGTTGTAAATCAGCTATAAACATACTTGTGAATGAAGTGGATTTCTTTCGTATTGTGGACTAATGTATTGTAATAGAATAACAAGTCTTTAGACTTGTGCTGATAATGATATATGGACATTGGACAGCAATATTTGACTGGACGGATTATGAAGTTAATAAGTTTAAAAGGTCCGAGCAGACAAACAAGCATGACAAATAAAATCCTTTTGTATCTCTTCGTAAACATTTATGTAATTTTTGGTAATGTTGATTCCTGATTGAGTTTATTTTCGAGGGTTAGTGATTATTTCTTTAATATTTTATGTATATTTGTTGCATTTATCATTTTTTCTTAATTTGTACAAAAAACACTTCAATTTTGTGCTACAAACTTAATCTAAGAATCTTATTTTCATAAGGCGTCCCATTGTTAGGAAGATCGTGGTACAACTATTTCTATTGGCATTTTTGTATTGTCTATATAAGGTACAGATCGTTCAACTCTTATAACTATGTTGGTTGTCTATGGTCTTATAACTATGTTGGTTGTATATTGTGCAATATAACGTCAATTCTAGAAAATTTCTGCTATAAAATCTATGTCAAACTGGTGGAAAATGCTAACGATTTATCTATATTCTGTTAAATTCATATCAAATTATACTTTACCGCTTAATTTGAAGCAGAAACATAAGCTTTGTGTCTCCAAATTATTATAAAAGGTAAACTATAAATTAATATTTTGTAAATAAATCACGCTTATACCTATAGCAAGTAAGTTATTCATAAAATTTGTATATTTTTCATATTTCGAGATAGGTGTCATTCAGAGTTGCATAAGAGTAAAAATTGAGGCATATGGGTTGAAAATGAACAATGATTCTTAAACAGGATAGAGATGTAAGTATTTACTTTTCTTAAGTATTAATGACTATGCATTCTGAACAAAATGCCTGTGAGCCTCAGTTATTTACGTCTAGTCAGTTTATTAAGATTTAGTATTTGGCATATTTATATCTACTTAAATTGCAACTTTATTTCAAGTTGAACCCTTCTCTGGCTTCCTTAGGTATTTTAACACAATTCAGTAGTATATTTTTTAATATCTAAAACAAACAAATAGTGCATAGGTTTAGATAAAATCTTTTGTTATATCTCCAAAGTAGCAAATCGCCATCATTTATATGTTTTAAGCCAATTAGGTAATTATAGTCTAAGGTGCGTAACTTGATGGTAAAATAAACGATCTTACATTATAAACGGAGTATTTTATTGATATTCTTCATGAACTTAGATAGGCACCTAGGCTCACATCTGCAGGGCAAAGGGCACCTTTAAGGGTTGAATATAGAAAGTGATGACTAGCGCTATTTGAATAGCTGAGAATAAAAAGCGCTCAAATGCATTATGGCAGAAATAAAAGCTAAACTTAGGCCCCACTTTTCTTTAAATTTCTTAGTAAATAATATGTTCTGGTAAAAAACCAGAATAAAGAATTATAAGGTACTTCATAGTATTCGGCGCTCATTAGGGGAGGCCTATGTCCAGCAGTGGACTGATGAAGTGTTCAACTATCGTACCTACATCTATCTGCGAAAGACTGCAGGCAGATACTGGATGCAACAAGCTGAAGACAGCGCATTAACCTATTTAATTACCTAGGTATCAACTTATTTGCTGTGGCGTTTGGGGAGTGTGCGTTCGCCCAGCAAAAAGTATCGTCTTTTCAAGAATCGAATGATGCAGATAATTTGTGCCCTATGTCGTGTAAATGTGCCCAAAATTTTAAATTTGTGCCCCCAAGGGCTGCAGAGTTATTTAGGAAAATCAGATTTTGCTGCACGAACGTTCGCCCAGCAAAACTTTTTTTAAAAAAAGGGTATAGCTGTATTTTAAATATGCAAAAAGATAGCTTAAATACTAGTGTAAATGTGCCGTAAAAGCAAAATTTGTGCCCCTAAAGGTTTTAGAGATATTTAGTTTTTTGCTGGGCGAACGTTTTGGTGATTTCTATATCTCGGAAACGGCTGAACGCACAGTCATAATTTTTTGTTCCTACAGATACGGTAAATTTGTGCCATTTGTGCCGTAATTTTCATTAACATGAGTAGCATGGTTCAGGAGCTATTATTGTTTTTCCTAGAAAACGGAAAAATGATCTGGCTCTCGAATGAACAAGACCATCGACTTCACGTTGGTGCCGATTGGTACCCATTATATATTCACACGATCCTGTAAAGTTTCACCGGCCTACTACTTATAATAGACGAGTTATTAACGATTTTGTCTTTTTTTTGAGGTTATTTTGAGTGAAATTACTGAGGATACGAAAACACTAGTTTCCTGTGAGCTGGCTTATTACATGCTTCTACAATAATTTGAGCCCTATTTTAAGAATACGTATGCAAAAAATCATCTTTGTATACCTAATACTTTAGACAATAATGATAAAATACCATTCGAAGTATTTTTGGTAGATAACCAGACCAAATTCGAATGAACATTAAAAAGCGGCCGTCCGATACTACAAGCTATCCTTCTTAAATCGTCATGATAATATTTAGTGTTTAGAGAACGTTGCGTACAAAAGTGGAATTGTCATTTTAAAAATATACTTTTGATGATGAATGATGAAAAATGATGAATATAATATGATGAAAATGCTCTTTTCAATAAATAATTAAGTAGGTACCTACTTAGTAAGTACCTATACGTAGGCATACCTGTACCTACATATGTTTTTTATCTGATAATCCTAAAGAGTATCCCCTGTAAGAAAACAATCCACGGCTCTTTTGCGAATAAATAATTAGTAGGCTGGTTTGTTTGTTTGCTAAATCATAACGAGCCAACCTTTTCATAGGTACCAATATTATAATGGTAGGTAAGTATTTGCCAACACGCTCTACAAATTGATAAGTAAATACAATATTCAACTCGGAGTGACCGACGACCGTTGTGTGTGCTCTTCGAATGCACACACACACACACATCCTTATCGCACGCACCCATAAGTAATTTGTTTTTGAGTCTGCCTGCCTCTCGGGTTATTGTAATTTACAATAGCATATTCATTGTTATTTGTCGATAAAAAATAAATCAATGTAAAAAAAGAACAATACTGTTTTGTTATCTTCGTTTATTACTTACCTTCTAAAAAAAAACAAATACCTATACTGTCAACGGCACATCAAGCTAGATCAGATGTCAAGTTGTACCTATAGGTATATGGTGTTAAATCATTCATTCATTATTATCTCAACAGGTCACTGATGTGCCGTTGTCTCCGGACAATTTATTTTTAGTAATACCTACATTACAAATTATAGTGTACTAGATGCAACCCGCAGCTTTGCCCGCGAACCAGTTTTTTTCGTATAAATTTCAGAAATTTATTGCACACCCCCTAGGGGTTGTGTAAAAATACCTACATGTTTAATTATTCAGTCCATAGTTCATTTATACCGAGTTTTGAGTGAATCGAATCAAGTAAAAATTATTTTCCATACAACCCTTACCACCATATTTAACCCCCTCAGAGGTTAAAATTTCCAAATTTTAGCCTATTTTTTAATTTTTCCTACTCTAGGTCCTAAACTATCTACCTACCTACCTACGAAATTTCATTTAAATCACTTAAGTAGTCACAAAGATTACCTAGGTACTTATAACGAACATTCACACAGACTTTCCCATTTATTATAATAGTAAGATTATTACAAACAAAATAATTCACATTTTATTTCATGTAAAATATTTTTCGTGACATAAATATTATTTTCTACTTAACAATTCTGTACGCATCTGTACTACTTAAATTTCATTACAACGCCACCAAGTAAGGAAGGATAGCTTGTAGTATCGTACGGCCGCTTTTTAATGTTCATTCGAATTTGGTCTGGTTATCTACCAAAAATACTTCGAATGGTATTTTACCATTATTGTCTAAAGTATTGGGTATACAAAGATGATTTTTTGCATACGTATTCTTAAAATAGGGCTCAAATTATTGTAGAAGCATGTAATAAGCCAGCTCACAGGAAACTAGTGTTTTCGTATCCTAAGTAATTTCACTCAAAATAACCTCAAAAAAAAGACAAAATCGTTAATAACTCGTCTATTATAAGTAGTAGGCCGGTGAAACTTTACAGGATCGTGTGAATATATAATGGGTACCAGTCGGCACCAACGTGAAGTCGATGGTCTTGTTCATTCGAGAGCCAGAGCATTTTTCCGTTTTCTAGGAAAAACAATAATAGCTCCTGAACCATGCTACTCATGTTAATGAAAATTACGGCACAAATGGCACAAATTTACCGTATCTGTAGGAACAAAAAATTATGACTGTGCGTTCAGCCGTTTCCGAGATATAGAAATCACCAAAACGTTCACCCAGCAAAAAACTAAATATCTCTAAAACCTTTAGGGGCACAAATTTTGCTTTTACGGCACATTTACACTAGTATTTAAGCTATCTTTTTGCATATTTAAAATACAGCTATACCCTTTTTTTAAAAAAAGTTTTGCTGGGCGAACGTTCGTGCAGCAAAATCAGATTTTCCTAAATAACTCTGCAGCCCTTGGGGGCACAAATTTAAAATTTTGGGCACATTTACACGACATAGGGCACAAATTATCTGCATCATTCGATTCTTGAAAAGACGATACTTTTTGCTGGGCGAACGCACACGTTTGGGGAGGCCTATGTCCAGGAGTGGACTGACACGGGCTGATGATGATGGTTTATTTACCTAGTATTCCGCTTTCAAACCCCATTTTTTATCGGAACTTTAAAAAGTTCAACTGGTATTGGTTCCGTACAGATTTCGTTCCTCTCAATTTTTTCATCTTAAAAAGATAAATTATCAAAAAATTTGGTAATAAGTTCAATCAGAACATTTTTATTTATAAATCAGGGTCAAATAAAACAAAAACTATTCCAACCATATCTGATGTGATGGCTTTGAGTCTGTTTTAAAATTCTTTTGACTTTTTGATTGAACCGCTTCTACCAACTCCAGGATGTTCAGTCTCAAGTGTTGATCTAATATCGAGACAGCCTAGGTAAGGTTAGGATACCTAGAAATAAAACAAAAAATAACTAGTCAGATTGTTTATTATGTCAAAATGCAATCAAATTTAGCATACAATAGAAACTGAATATATGAATCCACATCGAAACTGCAATCTGTAAAACTATTTTTCCTAACAATAGGTATCTAAACATACAAAATAGAAAAGGTATATGGTAAAAGTTATATTTATGTATATTTGCATAACAAAAACTATAGTTAACCATGGAGGCATGCAGAGGTAGTTCGGTATCATACTTTATATGTAGGTTATGAATATTTAGGACTTCTTATAATAAAGTTCCATAGATCCACCATAACATTATCCATTTTAAAGTAGTAGTAGTAAATGAATTCAATTCTTGTTTAAAATGGAGTAACAAATTTTATTAAGGTACCAATGGAACTTTCAGTAAATCTATACGTAAGGAGGGTTACTTCAAACTTATTGTTATAATTGTAAAGCCAGGAGCACATGTCTAAAAACTTAACTATGTATAATGCAAAAACATAATGAGGTTACGTTCAAATGGCCCATAACAATCGGAAATCTCAACCAGCTTACGTACGGTAAGCGTCGTGGGTACTCAACGTGGTGCCCGCACCAGGTGCAACCAAATTAAAACATGTGGACGTTTACAGCGTTTTTATGGTGTACGTGATATAATAATAAAGATCAGATAAACAGGCTTTATGCTCCTGACCTTGTAAAAAATTAAGAATTTAACAGCATTGTCTATTTACAATCAAGCTTTGCGCACAAAATACGTTCTTAAAGTATAGTTCTCGTAATTTTTAAAAGTTTTCAAAACATCTAAGCGAAAAAGCCATATTTTTTATCCTTTTCATGAACAAAACTGGACGACTCAGTTTCAATCAAGTCATGCACATGAAATTTGATTGTCTTGTAAATGAGCGTATGCCTTGTATACGCTGTTCTTGTTGTTTGTGTTCTGACGACGAATTCTAGATATGCGTACAATAGTTGCCTTACATTACAATCGATTGAAACTAAAAAGTCCAAATAAACGGACGATAAAAGCCGTTTTGCCGACAAGATTAAAACTAAAATAATTTATGAGTTTAAATATAAAAACAATTTCATTTTTGCTTCACAAACAAAAGCCTAATACAATGACAGCTTAACAAGTTCAGCATTAAAAAAAAACCTTTGGCAATAATAATAAATAAAAGCTCAAAAAAAAAATAGTCACGCAAAGGTACAATAAGACTGGATGTTTTATCCAAAATAGCTTCTTTTAAAATACATAAAAACCTACCCAAAATCACAAAATTTAAAGATACTACAACTTTCTTGTCAGCTTTACGCTAATTTTGATTAAAAACGTACATTTCACATGTTCCATGTCCAGGATAAAAAGCTTACGGAATTTTATTATGTACAAAATAATGTCTCACAATACCGAATACAACGTCAAAGTAACTATTATGTTATGTATACTTAACAATGAATTTTCGAATCTCTAAACAAATATTACAGAATGAAATGCAATTTAGCTTACAAATATAATGACCCGGGCTTCTATGAGGTCAAATAACAGCATGTTACTTTTAACTGCCGATACATAGTGTAAGTAGGTAGACTGGGCTTTACCAACATTAATTTATAGATTATGGAATTAAACCAGAATAACTTCAAAATCTTAGAACAGATCCTGTTAAAGTTGTAAATTTATCAATAAAATAAGTAAATAGCGTGTTGGAAAAACAGTGCATCTACAGTGAAAGGTAAGCCCGGGTGTGGACCTTAATTTTTAAGACAGATTAAGTGGAAATCTATACTGTACACTTTTGGGTATTGAGGTAGTATTAGCCGTCTGAATTTCTGATGTTTATCGCTTACAATCGAGTTACATTATATCACCTCCGATAAAATAGGACCACAATACCCTGTTCGACTATCATCTAACACCTAAAAGCTAGGGACAAATATACGGTCGCAAAGAGCACAACGGGAATATTTTCCGTTATTTTAAGATTACCTACGGTTATTGGTACATCAGATTAGTGACAAGCTACCTTTTAACATCATTTAGATCAGCTCTTATTCACTGAATGAAAACATGCATTGTTCCCTTTGCAACGAAAATTTACATCAAAACGGTAAATATTTAATGATTATAGAAGTTTTTGAATAAGTACTATTTATATTGAATAATGAAAGCCTCTCTCGAGGAATACACTTATACTGAAGGTGAGTTACGCTATGTTACACTGTCTCAAGCTCGCCTGGAATGGACAGCACTGCGCGGTAGTGATTTTTGCGGAGCTGAGTGCTGCGAGCACACGTCTGCTTCCTACGATATAGATACAGTGGACAAACATGCTTAAGTGCTAATATTTTTTTGATTTTTCTTTATAGACACACAACAATTACACTTGCGACAATTTAGCGACTATTTAACCTAATATTTGTAATAATATAACCACATCCATCACACTTAAGGAGTTAAAATTTAGATGAAAAATCAACTACCGCACAGTTGTAGGGGGGGAACCAATCTAGCATGATTGTTCTGGTTGCACTCCCACCGCGCGAGCTCCGACGCGAGGTCGCGGGCCGCTGGGAGCGAGTGCTGGCGCGGTGCGCTCGCGCAGAGGAGTGCAACAATATTCAATTTGTAATTTAGAAGCACAGAGCCTCTCGACCTGGCAGCCGCAGCCGCAGCCGCAGCGGCGGCCGCGCTGAGTCTGCTACTTTCTCTTCATATGATTGCGACGCCGAATCATGCGTTTTGTATCAATTTTGTCGATTTAATGTCAAAGCCTAATTCTCGATAGCTACACATAGTTCTGTTAAGTTTTCTGCTTTCGCCTATCTGACTTTTTTCCGTATATATCCCCGACTTATAAGTCGACTCGAAGTTCAACGAACTCATAATACCTAACAGTCTTTGGATACTTTTATCACTAAGACCCCTCTCATCCGACTTGTAAATAATTCTCTCCAAAATATATTTCGGAGGTAAATATTTCATTCTTTTTAACATTTACATCAACATTTTTAAGTCTCAGCTTAATTCCGCTAGTAATCTTTATGGTTTGTATTGGGGCGCGGCGCGTGGCCCCCCGTTTACTTAGATAATATTATCCGAACAAGGATCCTCTCTATTTGTACCAACGTTGCATTTCTATGTTTCGTGTACCGGCGCGGCGCGGCGCGTGTGCGGGTACTGCGCTCTCGCGATAAATATCATCGTTTCTTTGTACTCGTTCCTTATATTACTTTACGCCCCCACACCTTCTCTCTTACAACTAAATATACAATAAAAATATCACAGCACTATCGATTCACTTACACTACAACCACGACGCTTGGCGCCACAATTTTACATAAAATATAAATAAAAAGGAATCGAGATAGAAATGCAATGAGCACGCCACCAGCGGGATGCGAACAACATTACTTCCGTTAAACACGAATATGCAGTTACTGACCAGACTGATTCAACAGGACTATTTGTTTATCTAAAAGAAACAAGTATGTTGTCGCCCCAACAGCTGTAAATTTTTTATAGATTCATAAATTCGTGTCCTTTTGGTGGCCTCATGTTGAAGCGAAATTATCAAATGCAATTACTAAGTGCCGCAAATCAAATTTAGTTATTTACAAAGCAAATTGTTTCCCAAAACTTAGTCTAAAACTTTGGATCCAAACATCGATACTAAAACGAAAATATTTTGGAAAACGACTACTACTTGCGAGATTTATCCAATGGTCTTTTTATAAATCCTTTTTTCGTATCTCGCAAATAGAGAAAGAAGTATACAATTTTAATCAATACCAATACATCGAAAAGCTATTTTGCTGTCATAAACTTTTCTACATCTTATGAATGGCACAAGTATTTTTTTTTAGTTTTTTCTTTTTATATTTTCAAGCAACATACTAAAGCTTTAACTTACACCCTATTACATGAGGTAGCATTATTATGAATATATGATAAGTTTAACTAAAGTTTGGTGGGATTTATACGTAATAATGTTAACAATGTTATAAAATAGCTCCTATGGATACTGAGGTATATATTCGTTTGTTGAGGTAGCAGCGCGGCGCGGGCGGCGCTCCCTTCGCCTAAATATAATACTCGGGAGAGCCGCCGCTCAACATAAATACTAACTATTCAATATTAATATAATGGATCTGCACTTAACTCTTGTAATCGGATTCGAAATGCGTTCTATTAGCGCGTCGGCACCTCCACTACGCAGCTGAGGGGGCTGGCGCGAGCGTCGCGTCGGTCGACGCCCGCGGGAGCATGCCGCGTGGCTCGGAACAATCATTGCGAAAGGCGGAACGCTCACTGTCAACCATCTTCTCTGGTTAGCCACCACATGCTCCAACATATTGATTAAAGAGTTACAATATACATTCACGATCACCATCCCAATATTATATTATCTCTGATTGAGATACAAAACAAACTAGCAATATGGCATAAACACTCGCGCAATTGTTATCTCACATGAACGTACAATAAACTTAAGGCTTAGATCGAAAACAGCTATAAATATTAATTTATTGGTAATAATGATCGCAAACTACCATTAAAGGAGGTGCCAACGCGTCGTCTCGTGTAAAATCTAAAATATATTACCATTCAGCACAAACATTCGGTTATCGTTCGCTTCTTCGTATGTGAAAACTTTAGATAAAATCGGCTCCCAATTCTGGTCCAACGGTACATTGTTTGAGTACACGTTGGGTACGTTTTGTATGTAATTCTTGGCGTTATGTTCGTCCCGGATGGTCAGTAGCGGGTCTATGTGGGGCAGGACGTGCCCGTCTAAGTTACTTATGTATGACTCTGTGCCGAGTGTGGTGAAGTCGGGGCCGTATTCGAGCGGCGCGCTGGTTGGCTGGTAGCACGCCGGCTTGTCCAGCGCTGGGCTTGTGTACGCTGGAACTGAAGAGTCGCGGGTTATGAAGGTTAGTACAAAGAGATGTAAGGAAAAATGTTAGTACAATCGCATGGGATGACTAAAATTCGCTAGGCCTAGCTTTTGTCACCATCTAACTTCGATGATCATAATAACACATAATTTTGAAGAAAACTGATAGAACTAAAACTGCTTTTACACAGTGGTATATGAACAATTAATGACAATGATAGTTGTGTTCATTCTTCCTTTCGACTGTTTTCCTATACTGGCTCTGAAGGAGATCAAATTTACAGATACAGGAGATAGACTTGATCACTCACCAGTGTTGTAAACGATGTTTTCAGCTGGCATCATTTCAGTGAACTGCATGATTTCTGGCTGAATGTCGGGCATCTCCAGATCGCTGCTTAACGCGTCAATATGTTCCACGATCGCATTGATATCGCTCGAATCATCCACGCGATATTCCGGTTCAAACTCGAAGTCCCCTGTGCCATTCAAATCCTCGTGCAGATCCACCGGAGCCATCAGTTGTAAGTCTTCGGCTAATTCGATTCCATCGAGAACAGCATTGTCCGTTTCTAACAACGAGTTCTCGTTTCTTTTGGGATCATTGCTACTTTTGCTATCAATGTCTTCTTGAATACTTTCCATGATCAGGTTGATCTCTGTTTTGAGTTTTTTGATCGGTTCATCTCTATCGTTGGAGCTATCATCTGATTCAATGAACGCATAGAGATCTGAGAATTCAGATCCAGCGGATTCTATTCCGGACTCTGCCTTGACGGGGGAGGATTTGGGAGCGTCCGAGGCCAGCTTGCGAGCTTCCCTGACTTCTTTGATCATGTCTTTGTTGAAGGAGTGCGCGCGGCCGAGGTGCTTGGTCCAGTTGGGGTAGCTAGCGAACGTTAAAACATTTAAACTTTCGTGAATTGTCAACATATTAAAGAATATTTATTGAGTATTTATCGCCTGTTCAAAACCTGTTGAAAAGTCGCGTAGTCGTCGGGAAAAATCCATACTAATATTATAAAGAGGAAAGATCTGGTTGCTTGTTGAATAGGCTCCAAAACTACTTAATTGATTTGAAAAATTAATTTGCCATTCGGATCCTAGAGGTACATTATCTTTGCTGAACATGGGCTATAGAATATTTTCAAGAGTTGGGGATCCGTAGGAAAACTCCAATACCCGTGCGAAGGCGGGCGGACCGCTTCTAACTAAATAAACGCGACAAATACCCGTTTATAATTTATTTGTAAATAGATGAGCAGCTTATGGCTGATGTGTCAATATCATACATTGTTCAATTTTGTCATTATTTCACATTTTTTATTATTCTGTGATTACGTAAATTTAAGAAACAATCATCATCATCAGCCTATGTTAGTCCAGTAGACATAGGCCTCCCCTAATAAGCGCCATAGCGACAAGAAACAATGCGATACCTCTATTTTGTCGCAGAGCTGGAGGCGAAGGTCTTCTCGCAGACGGTGCAGCGGTAGGGCTTGTGCCCGGTGATAAATAAATAAATGACTACCTGGCGAAGGTCTTCTCGCAGACGGTGCATTGGTAGGGCTTGTGCCCGGTGTGCACCCGCTCGTGCTGCTGCAGCTCGGTTTGGCGCGCGAACGTCTTGCTGCAGTACGCGCACGCGTGCTTCTTCTTGTCCGCGTGCGACTTCGCGTGCTGCATCAGCCGGTTGCGCGCGCTGTACGACCTCCCGCACACCTGGAAGGAGGTCGAGTGTCTAATAAGGTTTGCATTCCAATAAAGAATTCGAATTTTAAAACAAAAACTTTTATTTACTTGATTTAGAACACCTACGCGTTTATTCAGATTAACTAAGTCTAGTCCATTCTGTAGTGTACATATTCAATTTAAGAATATGAATACAAACAGTAAGTGTAGTGTGTCATCGCCACTAGCCTATACTATAATACAGTCTACTGTTGGACAAAGAAATGAAATGAAATTCTAATGGCGTCTTTAGCTTATACCTATAAAGTGTGACCTTAATATTTTATCCAAACAATCATTGTATAAAAGGGAAACTGAAAAGGACAGTTGTCATCACCTCATCTATACATTTTTTCAAACCTAAGCTGTGCCAATGCTGGGCAAAGGTCTCCCTTTCCAAGAACCGCGTTCATTGGCCGGGTCCCACCAATCTACCCGGAACGCGGCGGAATTGTCTACAGAAGCAGTTACCTTGCAGATATGCAGCACCGACTCAAAATGCTTCGGCAGATGTTTGAGCACAAGATGCCGCTCGGCGTAGGCTCGCTCGCACACGGGGCACAGATACTGCGTGCGGCGATGTAGGTCGAGGTGCCGCTCGCACGCGCGCAGCGTCGCGAACTGCAGCCCGCACTTACGGCACCAGTTGTCGAGGCACGACTTGTGGCTCTGTTGGTGCGTCACCAGCTCCTTGGGGGTGTTGAATCTGTGGAACGGTGCGGTTGTACATTTTGGTGTTGCTGGTAGGGCTGCATCGGCATAGTTATAATGATAAAAGAACGAAGTTTTAGGTATCGCTTAGCGGAGTGGTATTTATATATAGTTTTATTTCAATCACTGATTCAGCTTTTATGTTTGGAACGCAACCTTACGGATCGTTTTAGGTTTAGGTTCTGACTGATAATCGACTTATTTCACCGCAGACATATTTCATCATTTTAAAAATAAATACTGATATTATAAAAAGTAGCTAGTATGTATGTTCTGTGGGTACCTTTACACAGAACAGCAACCATTACGTATCGTCGTTTGGCAGGGAGGCAGATGCCCAAGCAGCCCAAGACCTCTCTTGGGATACCATCTGTCTCCCTGCCAAACAAGCATTAGTCCTCAATCTACTTCTAATCGAGGAAAAGCGCGTGTAAAGCCTTTTAGATGCATTTTCAGTTCAGAGAAATCAGCACCAATGAACACAATAAACAGGGAGCATTTTCAAAAACTCCTAAGCTCAAACAAGTATTTTTTTAATGATATCCTGTAGGCATTGAACATTTTTTAGTTTTGCTAAAAATCATGCAACATTCAAGAACTACCATTATGTAACACTGACATTCCGCATAGCATTAAATAATGTATAACAGTTGGAGTATTAAAATGTCGCATTCGCTGCAATAGCTCTGATTTCGCCCAGCTAAGCAGATTCAAGCAAGACAATACATTAATTACAAAATCCATCTCCCTCTTCTCAAAGACAGGTGCGCGAGTACGGTTGTCGATAAGCACTGATTTGTCACTGGTGTTCCTTAGAGTTTTGAGGACTTTTAACGACAACATCAGCCCTTACTGCTCATATACAAAGCGATCCTTATGAAGAACCATGTTCGCGTTCAAGTAGGACTAAGAAGTAAAAGATGAATTGCCTTCTATTATCTCCACGTATTTACATGGACATCACCATCATGATGATGATGGTGATATCCATGTATTTACAAATCACATACAGATTTCTATGAAGGTTTTACAGACATTGACATAAAAGAGGCCAGAGTTACCCAGCAAATCCGTAGTAACGGAGTCTACACATCAAATTCGGCCAGCGCGGCAACCAATGACAGAACCTTCAATATTCATACATTAAATTTCACAACAATCCAATCAACTAAAACTCCTATAGCTCCAACCTGCTGAGCTGTGCGGCCGCTGAATTTGATATGTTCTGTGTAGTCTAGGAACACATGCACATGCATTTCTTACATGCATTTTGCTATAACAGAAGACAGGAAGGCAGAACTGACTGAAAAGCTGGGCCAGCTAGATACATTTTTGACAAAAATCAAAATAAGGAGGTACTCTGTTCAGCTGTACGGTACTTTGACCCATTTTGTCCCGTTTTATCTGTCAATTGTTTAACTTTTTTATAGAAAATGATCATGAGATGGTCGCAAGCCTCTTTCTGATCTAATAATTATAATACATATCTAATAATTCCGAACAATCAAATTATTAAAAGCGGAGCTTTAATCCCCAAATAAAGAACTCACGTAGCATTGCAGTCAGGTACTTTACACCTGATGGTGACTTCATCGTGGACCAGTCGCTTGTGCTCAATGAGACGGTAGTGGCTCTTGAAGCCATAGATGCAGGTGTCACAGCGGTACGGCTTGTCCACAGCTCCCTCACAGTGGAATGCTAGATTGTGCATCACCAGGAGTGGCAGACGGGGGAACAGACGGTTGCATTCTTCACATCTGGGGAGATTCAAGTATACAATGAATCAAAGTGATCACATTATTTCCAATTTATTACTTAAGTAACTTGTATTTTTCAAGATTCTAAGGAAATAAAGCATTTTGATTTTGATTGTTTCAAGGTTGCAGTAAACTGAAGGTCAACCACAGGTGGCTAAATAGGATGAAACAGACATAAATGACAAACTATTGTCATACATTTTGGAAATTATTGAAGTTAAAGGAATAAGTTACACACTCACAACACAGGGAGACCTGTGCCCAGCAGTGGGACAACAAGGGCTATTGTTGATGATAATACCCTAGAAAAACAAACAACCCCTATGCTTGGCCTAATAAGGCCTAAAATCCCTGTGAAGTTTATTCATTTTAGAATTCACCTATATTTTTTGGTGGCTAAGGTTGTTCACTGAAATACCTTATGCCTGTCCTGTTTATTGTTAAAGGATGTTTTGTACACACTTTAGTATAACATAGAATAGAGATATGATACTCACTTGAATTTATCTTTAGCCATATGAAAATGGCAGTGGTTGCCAAACAGTGGGTATTTGGTATACTGTTTCTCACAAATGTTACAAGAGTAAACAACCTCCTTGTCATCATGCTGTGTTGCAAAATGAGAGTCAATCTCTGATCTATTCTTGAACAGTTCATCACAATGGCAGCACAGGATGCCTCCAAGGATATCTATAGAGGAGTTCTCGCCAATATATTCTGGTTTGAGTGCTTGCGGAAGTTCCTCGTCAAAATGTTGAGTTAGGTGCTGAGTGGCTTCTTTCTTGTTGGGCAGGACCAAGGCACAAATAGGACACGGGTACAGGATCTCACAGTGCTCGTTCAGATGCTCCTCACACATGTCTATATTGTTTATAACAAGTGAGCATTTTGTGCAGCTGTAGGGAGGATCTTCTTTTGATTTTTTGTTGTGAATAATTTTGTGTAAATGTAATTCCTTTTTAGATGAAAATCTGAAATGTTCAGCTTAGTTGTAACATAAAGGTTGCATTCTTTTATTTAATATTCAGTTAACTCGGTGTATTTATACTTAATTGAGGCAAGGCAAGCTATGCTATTCATCAAATAAAGGACTGGGTACTTACTTCTCATGACACTCCCCACACTTGAAGTCATGAATGGCAGAGATGTGGCCATTGAGGAGAGACTGTTTTGAAAAACTTTTGTCACATTGTGGGCATCTGCAGAAAATTTAATCAAATTGTTATATTTCCACATGTTATGTTTGTAACAGCTTAGGATTCACAAAAAGGAGCAGGTTTTTTTTTAAATTTAGAACTCACCCAAACTTGTGCTTTGCAGTATGTTGGAGGTAGCAGTGGTTGCGGAAGCTTGGATATGTTGCGTGTTCCTTCTTGCACTCCACGCATGTGTACACAGTATCTGACTTATTGTGTGCACTGTAATGTGTTTCAAAATCTTTCTTGTTTCCATATGTTGTGCCACAAATATTGCAGTATATGCCGCCAATTTTATTTACAGAAGTCAGTTTTGGAATATAAATTTGATTATTTTGAAATGGTACTTCTGTAATGACGTCCTTCCCAGTGGCGAGGTCTGTGCTTAGGACTATGTAGGAAGCTATTGATGAAGCCATGGTCGTGCGCTGTCTGCTCCTTATTCTAGGTATAATCCATCTAATTTATTTCTACATCTGTGTTAAATGGAAATGGATGCAAATCTTTATCATTGAAATCATTTATTTGCCGGCTACATGTCAGTTTAGAATCGAACTCGACGAGCAAGGCGCTCGAGCTTACTTGACCTTGATTGGGGCGCAAATTTTAGCAGCGCTGGGAAAGTACGCGGCATGTTACTCCAAACATATTACAAACATCGCTTAAAATGGGTACACTTTTACTTTTCATTCACATTTTATCCCATAAATTCGTCTCCACCTGTATACATTCATCACAAATTTCGGCGTTTACAAATTTCGAGGTTGTTCAGCCATTACTGTGGGACCCCAATTTGGTGGCACCGAATGAAAATACTCACAAATTTAGAGGAAAACCGAAAAATAATATTGATATTGATTTACACATTATATTTTACATCACAACAGCACAAAAATATAAAATTTTGTAAAAATAAAACCGGGGTATCAAACAACGCCAAGAAAACGTGCGTGTGGAATTTTTATTTTTTTTACGAAAACTGCATGAAATCTATGAAAAATGAAATCCAGGGTGACCATCTCAAAAGTGGCAGTTCTGCTACACACAAACGGACGCATATCATTCTGCAAAACTTGACGTCAAAAATCTTTGAGTATTTAAAAAATGCCAAAAATACTTAAGGCGCATACAGCACCTAAACTAGCGCCACCACCTACTTTATGTTATTAATCTGTTTAACAAAGGAATTTTCAAAAATCCATCGTCCAGTTTGTGATACCTATCATAAGCTTTTTTTTAATGCCTCTGTAATAGTTTTAGTCTATTTAGTTTAGGAAGAGATACGAAAATAGATTTTGGTGGCCACCAAGGGCAACTTCGTATGTTTGATTAATTTCTGTTTTCTTATTTACCGCACCACCCTTTCCCTTATACCTTACGGGAGAATCACAAAATCACGTTAAGAGCAGTGCACATTATAATACATCTGAATATAGCAATAAAATAAATTAAATTAATTTTTCACTGTACTTTTATGCTTATTATTGTGTATTTTGCACACAGTATCTGACTTATTGTGATTTATTAACATAAGATAAAATTAAATAAGCATCCATTTATCCGATCTCTAATTATAACATAGCTTATAACTAACATTATAATGAGAAAAAATTAAAGCGGCGGCGCCTCTGGGGTGCTGGAGGTCGGCTCCCTCCGCAGCGATCGAATAATTTTCGCTTGATATTGATAATGTCCTAGCTGTCTTTATAATGTACTCTTTTTTACCAAATCGCGACGTAAAAAGTAGACTGTGTGTGGTTGTTAAAATGTATAAATTTTGTTTGTTAACTGCCCGAGCGTAGCCAAGGCTGGCCGCTAATCACTACATAGTAAAAAAACTAAGTCGATTGACGATATTTAATAGGAAGGTTTACATGTATAACATTAACCCGAGCAAAGCTGGGGCCGCTAGTATTAGATAAATTCAAAAATACACCAAGGTTGATCTTTACGCTTGAACTTTGAAAATTAAGAGTTTGGGAGTTGCGTGAGGAGTTCTTATACGAATCGACATAATGGTAATGTAATGTGTTGTGTTGAAGTGAAGAGAAAACCAATAACATCTTTTTCCATAATAATTTGACATCTATCTGAAATATGATCTACATGGCTATAGAATGTCATCATCAACATCACGAGGTAAAGAAGAAACAAACTCAAAAAACTCACGGTGGTAAGAATGTTCAAAAAAGTGAGACAATGTACAAGTCATACACACCCAACTGATTTCTAATGATCATACATAATTTTGAAAAAAAAATAAACAGATTTTATAAACTTTGAAGACGATCTAATTTGTTGAGGATTTCCCCAGTGGCATCAAGAAAACAAGGGTCAACATTGATAATCTAGGTAGGTTGTAATCATTCCTTTTTCCTTAAATCTGCCAAAATGGTAGAATCTGCCACAAATGGTCACACTGATAAAAACTGTTTCCCAAAGAGAAGGCCATCTGTTTCCGGAATTGGTTTTTGTCAATCCACCTATCTACCTACTCAGACAGTAAAGTATGTGTGTTTTACCTGAGGTTTTACCTAAACCTATTTATTACAAAAAGATAAGGATATTTATTACAAAAGGCTAATCAAGATAAATACATACTAATATAATAAATACTTACAACAAGTAAAATTTTACAACATTAATGTAGGTATTTTAATTAAGGGTTTTTACAATAAATAATTGAAGATAAATACAGCATTTTAATAGTACGTTATTATGTTGTCGAATTTTACTATCAATTAATGTAAGAAAATTTAAAGAGAGACAGAAGAGATTATAATTTTTATCCTCTTTTCTCTGAATAGTTTGTTAATTTTTAAGGTCCTTTATTATTTTGTAAGCAAATACCAACTCAAATATATTTTCGTTAGACGTACGTCGCCGTTAGTGATCTTTTTTTATAGTTTATCTTCTGTTGGTTGAAAATCAGCAGATTTGAATAAATCTTAAACTTAAGAGATCTTAAATGCAAAAAGATAGGCCAGACCAGACAGACTAATGTATTTTGGCTTTGCTTTGCTAGTCATGCTACGAAATAACAAAATTATAACAACAAAATTTGTGAAAACCGTGAAAACAAACCCAACACCATAAAGCCCACAGAGTACATTAAAATGAAGCCCGAGTAAGAAAGCTATTTAACCACGATACAGTCCAATACCGTAGATCAAGGAACCTAGATTGCCGTAGATCGATTAACTAAGCCCAATACAGATGGCAGGACGAATATTCATTTCCGTTTCCGGTCTCTCATTGATTTTTGGGGATTCCAGCACACAGCTTTTACGATATCCCGGACTAATGGGAAATATTTGTAGGAATGCACTGTTATAACGAAAAAAATATAAACAATTTCAATGTAGATATAAACTAAAATTTAAAGTGTAGTAATTTAATAATATTTAATATACATTTCATCGTGAACTTTATTATATCAAAGCATTATCAATTTTTTTATGTAAGTTACTCAGTGTTCAGAGTTGGAATCCCATCCAAGATAAGCGACAGAAGTAAGACTTTGTCAATAGCCGCTTTGCTAATCAGAGTGGTTGTTTTGAATTTGTTTTGCTGTTTTCTTTGGAAGTACGAAATAATTTACAAAGAATAGTGGGCAATGTCGGTTCTTTTATCTACCTAATTATTTTACGGTAATATGGCGCGCACCGGTGTACGTGGTCCTGTCGCGGAAAAGCGTAAGTTTTTTAATATTTTTCGAAACAAAAGGAATAAATATATTTTTTGTAATAGCAGCAGCAAATTAATGATAATCAGGATCAAGCGTACTGTAGCAGTAGTAGCGTGGCTATGTTTTGTTTTGAAATCACCATCAAACATTATTTTGGCCCAGTGCCAGATTCCCGAAATACGCACTAGTCCTAAAGCGTGCTGGAGAACGTTGATTTGCCATTTTAATGCTTTTAAATTAAAAATATGGATCGACATCAACCCACGAACGCGAGCTTCCACGGATCCATGAGGAGCCGAGGTTCGTCGTCCACAGGGGGCAGCGACGCACGCGAAAAAATAAAAGATTGCTGCAGGAAGTTCATAGCGTTTATGTTCACACAAGTGGGTGTCGGCGCGCTGGTGGTGTGCTACGCGATCCTCGGCGCCGCGGGCTTCATGCACATCGAGAAGGACAGCCCCGACACGCAGCTGCACGAGGTGCGGCTGATGCGGCACGACTGCGCCGAACAACTCTGGAACGTGACCGAGAGCCTCAACACATTCAATGAAACCATCTGGGTGGAAAAAGTTAACAATGTCCTGAAACTATTCCAGAACAACATTACTGCAGCGATCCATACCGGTTATAGCGGCAGAACCGCTGAGGACATCTGGTCCTTCCCAGCGGCACTTATGTACTCTCTATCGGTGTTCACTATGATTGGTTATGGAAATATAGTCCCTAAAACTATGTGGGGTAAAATCACTACAATAGCATATGCATGTTTTGGGATACCAATATACATCCTATATTTCTGTAACATGGGTAAAGTGCTGGCCAAGAGTTTCAAGTGGCTGTATATTACTGCACATGAATGTAGCCGACGCGAGGATCCCATATTTGAGGATGGAGAAATTCCAATCAAGAGAAAAATCACTGTTCCGTCAACAGCCTGTCTCTGGGTGATATCATTCTACATCCTTTCTGGAACTATTATGTTCGGAGCGTGGGAGAAATGGAACTATCTGGACTCTACTTATTTCTGTGTGATAAGTTTGTGCAAGATTGGTTTCGGAGACTTTGTCCCTGGGGCTAACATTGCTGATTCTGCTGGTGGCTCTCACTTGAAGCTTGTCATTAACTTTGTGTATGTACTCCTTGGTATGGGTCTTGTAGCGATGTGCTATAACCTGATGTGTGAGGATGTGAGGGTCAAAGTGAGAGAGCTCCGAGAAGACCTGAAGAACTGCCTGGATGATATTACTCTTAAGATCACGGTTTGTATGAATGATACAAAGTATTATCATCAGAAACAGAATAGAAACTTAAAATAGAGAAACCGATTTTATTATTTAAGTTATAATATAATGCATGAGATGTTGATAATTGATGTTGTGAGATTTTGTGATTATTAAATAATGTAAAGATTCTTTGTCTTTTATTAATCAACTAGTCCATTTTGGCTTTGCACGGGTGCAATGCTGATAAAAAACCTTCCTCTTGAATCACTCTAAAACCACATCAAAATCTGTTGTGTACTATTAAAGATCTAACAGACAAACAGACCGCAGGAAGCGCCTTTGTTTTACCTCTATACTATGTGGTGATAAATAACGTAAAGATTTGTTGTCTTTTACTGGTTGGAGTGGAGTTTACGGGACGCAGGACTTAGAAAAATTTCGAAAGATGTTTTTTAGGCGTATATATAACACATGTTTTTTCTTATGCCATCGTAAAGAGGGTCACTAGGGGTGCAACTTTGGTTCAGCTGATTGACCCCAAAGTTCAATGACCTCGGCGCTAGAGGTCAAAGTGTGTCGTTCAGTTTCATGGCGAAAAAGACTTCAATTTCAAGGTTCAATTTGAGTGGCGGATCCGACACAGAGTACCCCGACTCTACGTGGTCTTGTGCGTGGCGCCCCTAGAGTGTATATAATAAGCCGGAGGCGCGTAGGGAGTGCAGCCTCCGCCTCCTTCGAGAGGCTGCACTTCCCGCAGCGCCGGAGCTATCGCGATCCCGAAACTTTCCGGCATCGACTCCAGCAAAAACCAACGTTTTTACAAAAAAGGTCAGTGACCTTGATCTCAAAGGTCACTGACTTTGTGTTCGAAAATTATTAATTTAACTTTCCGGCATCGACTCCAGCAAAAACCAACGATTTTACAAAAAAGGTCAGCGACCTTGACCTCAAAGGTCACTGACAATGATTAATTTAACTTTCCAGTATCGACTCTAGCGAAATCCAACGTTTTTACAAAAAAAGTTCAGTGACCTTGAGGTTAATGACCTCAAGGTCACTTATAAGTGCATTGAACCTTAGGTCAAAGGTCAATGACCTAGACCTTGAAAAAAAACCTTTACTATTATAAACTTTTACTATTATATGAATAATGTAAATTGTCTTTGTCTTCTGTTTTGTAGGAGGGTTTTAAATCACTAACAAAATAGACTGCATTGATTGACCTACTTTCCTATTGAATAACTGGTTTGTCCTTTAGAAACCTGGCTACTGTGTAGGGCTAAATATACATAACAAGGACATTACTGTGTGGCTGATTTGAAAAATTAAAGGTACCTTTATTATTTTCAACATACATTAATGAATTTAATACTTTGAATCACTGTCCAACACACTAAACAAAATATATATAAATGCAAAGGTTTGTGATTTTGACCCCGCAACCTTCCGTGTCTCCGGCGGCGGACCTTCGCTCACTGTGCGAGAGGGGTTATCAAAACGCGGCCCTAAAAATAACCGGCAATGAACTTTTGTATGCTATTATTAAATGTTTGTAATAAAGTATTTAAATAATAAATAAGTTTAATGGGTAACAAACTGGCGGCCTTATTGTTGAAAATCCTATTGTTAAAACAATAAAAACAACGCTATTTATATTGGTGAACATCTTCACTAACTTGAAAATTGAAAATATTTATAATGATCTGCTGTTTCCCCGTCTCCGAACGTAAGAGCAGCTCGACAACCGTTGCGTGCGTCTGTAGCACATGTCCATCTAGTTCTGTTTGTTCTGGACCAATCAACTCTAAAACTTTAATCCAGCCAAGGTAAGGATTGGTTTACCTCGATCAGACACTGAAGAACGGTTCCAAAAGTTACAAAGTTTTCAAAACAAATCCAATAAGGATAATAATATTGATAAGTCAACACGTTTTCCACCTGTATCCAAACCACACATTCCACAGATAAATCATAAGTAATTTAGAACGGAATATTTACCACCTTGAACACGGAATAAATGAACTCTGTAAAGGGGAAATCAATAACACCTTATTTCTGATTTGATAATACGTAATTGATACAAAGCTTGACTTATTTATGTGCTTTGTTCGTAGGCTTAATGGCCTAACGTCTATTGTTCGAAACCAGGGTTGTTGCGGTTGATGTCGGCATCAGCGTCCGCTGATGGTCCGCATTAATTTGAAGATCAGCATCCGCATTGATCTATTTTGCTGATGTTTGGGTCGGAAACTGTGTGGAATGGCTTTAGCTCAGGCTAAAAAATTAAATTCTGAACTACGATTTCAGACATCAAGAACTTTATTTCTTTAGGCTTACAAAATAATAAATACATAAACAAGTCAAATTTCATATTCAAAAAAATTATTACTGCATCCTTTTATTTTGGCAAGGATTTATAAAATATATCAACATCCTCATCTTCACCTGCACATAAACTATTGATCGTGCGAAGGGCCCGTGTGCACGGGGCTTGGCTCAGGAGGTTAGTTCTTGCCCTCGGAATTGCAAGTAGGTAGCCTAAGTCGCGCGCGTATACGTACTTGTTAGGTACGTGCAGTCTTATGTTCATTAAAACAGGCGGTTTGTATATCATGCCTCTAATTAGTTTAAAGATGTACATAATCAACATCATTTCCCTTCTAATTTCGAGCTTAAAATACCCAACCATACCTAGGACCGGGCCTGTGTTGCTCTGTGCCTAGGACGAATAGAGTTGGACACAAGTCTATAGAAGGGGTAAACTCCGCATAGCTTTAGATAAAGAAACTTAGAAATTTATTTTGCATTTTCTTAACCATACTTTTGTACTTTTATCAAATTGTGTGTTATTATTAACTGTCTCTTCTCATATTTTTTTTCCACTTGTGGTAGAAGTCCGCAAATCTCATACAAATGCAACGTCACGATGATGTTTCGATACCATCGAGTAACCAGACTCAGGTCAGAGCTCTGAATCATCATAAGGTTGTACGGTGTAGGGCCGTAAGTTGTACTTAGGTCATCCTATACTTAACCTACCTATTTAGGATTTACAAAAAAAAAACCGTTCATAATCTACTCAGCCTGTGACTACCCTGGGTATAAGCCTTCTCAGTGTGCTATAGTTGCTCTATTTGCTTGTCGTTAAGAGCTATTCCACAAGATGAAGTTGAGGATTGTAAATGTCTTTCTCAGTGGAAGTCCGTCCGCTGACCCTGTACGGGGTGGAGGGTCACCTGCTCCGCTGCAATGACGTCGTGTTCCAGCCAGCGCTGCCGTCGAGCGCCGAGCCCCGCGCCCTCGCTCTACAACGGACGTTGGTCTTCTTCGGCGGGGATATACAAGTACGTTTTAACATCATCTTCAGCATATTAGTCCACTGCTGGACATAGCTACATTAGCTACCCCTGTTGAGCGCCGTAGCGCTCTGTTTTCAGCTCGGCGCATCCAGCATCTGCTTGCAGTCTTTCACAGGTCATCATCAACGTGTTTAAAAGTACGTTTACCTTTTACAATATTCTAGCGTCTCCACGGGAATCGATAGCCTACAACGCCTAACTAAGTTATCTGCCGTTCAATGAAAGGTTTTTAAAATGAAATACCTAGTTCCATAGATTAATACTTCCTGTCTATACTTACAAACATTACCTACATACAATATTGTGTTGTGTTACGTTATTAGAATCTTGTATCACCCGCAACCGGTTTTTTCAAACTGCTAGATAGATGCCTCGTATAGGTAGATCTTGGTATGTTACGAAAACTGTGAATAATAAGAGTATGTTGTCTTAGGAAATAATAAATAATCGTAAAAAAAGCAGTTCTAAGGTAAAAAGTATCTCATTGTAGTCTATTCGATGAAAGTAATGGACACCTAATTTCATTTCATCCTCCATTGCTATTATAAATAACCATGCGTGCCGCGCTTGCGATCTAAGCTTCTGCTGGGCGTGGCGTAAGCGAAGCCGCAACCTACAGCTAGTGTTGAGCGATTCGAGTCGAGTCATGATGTATCCGTAGAGTGCGCATGTGCATCCAGACCTCACGATGCGACCTGAAGTGACGTCATTACGTAAGCTATCCAAGCTCAGCAGCTTCGCTGTCAGCACAGAATCAAGAGTTAGTAAATGAATTGAGAAGAATCATTAGTTATCAGTGCGCATGTGCACCCGCGCCCTGGATGCCGCACTTGCGCACTGAGCTAACGCATTACCTGCGTCACGTAATAAATGGGTCATGGACTCACCCCATGACTCTTAACTTTTCTGATTGAATTCTCACTCTTTAAAGCCATTACTTAAAGATAAATTTTTATAAGTATAGAGGATAATGAGTTCTGTAGTTACAATACAACTTAGGTACTTATAGATCTACTTAAGTTGAATAGGTTGAATATAAAATCTTTGAATTTACGACAGTTGTCGGTCTCATCGCCGCAATAATCTTTATTTCGTTCCCTGATGTACATTAAACTCCCTCAAACGACGCTACAAATTGCAGTCCGGGGGCCTACTCGGAATACGAGATTCGTTTTCGTGCAAAAGCTACTCTTATCTAAGTGCTTATTTTGTTAGAAATAAAGTTATAGAAATCTGTAATGTATATCTATCTTATGTTACGGATTTTAAGATTGCATTTGCTTGACAGCGAATCAGAACCTTCCACCGGCGATTCCTTGCCACCGCTACAAACTCAACAAATGACGTGACATAACACTCATGGAAGGCAAAGCTATATCACAATATTGTCTTGAGATTTATGCGGGTCTCACGTGAGCGCATAAAAACTATACATAGACGTAAGCGAAGCGGCTAACAGAGATTAGTTCATACCAAGCAAAAGCTAGTCTACTCGTATACTACTATCATTAAGAGGAAAGATTTAATTGTTTTTTTGTTTGAATTGGCTCCGAAACTACTGAACTGATTTGAAAAATTCTTTCAACATTAGAATCGTAGAAGAATATTTTATTGAATATTTTAAAAAAAGAGTTAGGGTTTCCTATGAGAAATTAAATTCTTGTTTAATACCCGTGCGAAGCCGGGGCGGACCGCTAGTATAAATGATATGATAACACACGACAGAGAAATCGAAGTGAAGAGAAATCAATAACAAATGATTTCTTATTTTTAATAATTATCTGTATGAAATTTGACTTGTGTAAGTGCTTGTTTTGAAAGCCTAAAGAAATAAAGTTATTGAATCTGAATCTGAAAAAGAGGTTTGTCTCGTGCGGGGACCACCAGTCAGTAATGTGTATTTTTAGTTACCAATTTACTTCGAGCTAATTATTTTGTTTAACAATCAATATCTTTAATTGTTTTGTGAGATTTCTCACAAAACAATAAAAGATATTGATTGTTATGAAGATAAGATATAAGATATTAATTGTGCAAGAGAAGTAGGTATTTACCTACTTTCGCCCCGTTCCAGAACTTCTCGTACCTAATGGACCACGACGACAAAGTGATCGACTACCGCAAGTGGTGCCTGGAGACGACGGCGCTGCGGCTCAGCGTCCAGTTCCCGGCCTGCCACGTCGTGGTCATCAAGCCTTCCAGGTACTACTGACCACCCTTAGTCACTTCACGGACACACTTGTTTTTACCTCTGTGGCGCGGTGGGCGAAGGTCCGCCTGCGACGCAGGAGCTTGCAGGTCCGATTCCCGCCTCGGGACTTTTCTTTTTCTTTACTAATATTATAAAGAGGAAAGATTTGGCCCACATTATTTATTATTATTTTTATTTGATTGTTTGTTTGTTGAATAGGGTCTGAAACTACTGGACCGATTTGAAAAATTCTTTCATCATTAGAATCCTAAATTTTTCGTGATGAACATAGGCTATAGATATTTACAAAAGTTGGGATCCGCATGAAAAAGTCAATTATGGTTAAATACCCGTGCGTATCCGGGGCGGTCCGATAATATTTTACAAACTTCCTCACGCCTCATGTGTTTTCCAAGCACAATATTTTTAACATATTTTTACCTGTTTGTTCCAGGGTCGTGTTCGACCACATCAGCTGTTACGACAACTTCGTGGAAAGCAACCACCTCGGGATCCCGAAGCACTACTATCAATACATGGCGCTGCGGCATTTGGACTTGTAATTATTATTTATTGCATTAGCGTTTGCGACCTTGAATTTGCACCCCAACTAATCCCGCGGGTGGATATACGATCTCCCCTGCAAGAGAACTGCGATCCCCAGATACCATTACCTGATGAGGATAAAGGCCTATTAGGCGTGTATCAGTGGAGGCCAGCAGTGGGCTGTAAAGGCTGTTGTTAAGAGTACGGGCTCTGATAATAAAAAAAAAAACATTTTATTCAGGTCATTATTACAATTACCATCATAAATAAATACATTTTGAAACGATGACACTACCGAAGCTTTACTAACCGTGTGGTAATGTCAAAACCCAACTCCTGGATTTCTGAATATTTATACAAAATTTAATAATTACGACTATATTAAAAGCGTCCATGTATGTGTATTTGTGTGTATGCTTGTAGACACACACACAAAGATAGAAGAGACATGTAACCTGAGGTACCGGTCTCATAAGAGCCTGGGCAACAGGGAACCCAGTTTGTGGGTGTGTGTGTGTGTGTGTGATAGTAGGTGAGAACTGAGATCCCTAGCCCACATGCTAGCGTGAAGATTATGGCATTACCTAAATCATTGGAGGCCAGCAGTGGGCTGTAAAGGTTGTTGTTGATAGTACGGGCTCTGATAGTAGATTTGAATGCAAGGTCACGTTTTAAATAGTAGCTTCTCGGAGGCATTCTAAGCCTATACACACACAGGCAGGCCCTGCCAGGCCTTCAAATACGCGCTCAGCGTACACGGAAGTTTTTATTCAAGTCGTGTTTTACCCCCTTATTCTTAATAGTATTATTTATTATTCATAATACCATAATGCATTGCTATTTTTCACTGCCTTCTTCTATTGACATAATATCACTGCTTGTCAACGGTTTTTAGTAAGCAGACCATTATGAATTAGGGGGAAAGAATGGGACTGAAAATAACATCGGGAGAGCGCGCTGACACGTTCAGTCGAATTTTTTATCTACATGACTTATCTAACCTTTATAGTGCATTGCGATTCGTAATTTGTCTACCTCGAACGATTCGCGATTTTTAGATTCTAATAATGAGTTCTGCCCTAAGCAACATCCTGTTATTCCATTTAAGAGAGGATCGTACGGGTTATCTCACGCCAACAAATGACAAATCTTAAATTATGCAAGTACGCTGGAGGTCATATTATCAATGACAGATTAACGCTTTCACTGCCCAACATATAAGCAAAGAGGCACGCCGTAGTTGCACCAAGCACACGAGTCGTATCTCCATGCGTCAAGCGCAACATTTAAGGCCATTTGATTTTGGCAAGATGGCGCTGAGCGTTGACACAAGCGGTGTGACCGTCTTTGGAACTTATATTATGATTTAATGTTGCTTCGGTAAGCCAAATGTCAATTTTATTCCATAGTATAAAATTGGATGGAGAAACTTTTTCGTTCGCGTGTCAATATTTAATAACAAAATATATGGCTGGCCAAGTTGTTGGCTATAGCCATTATTATAATAGTTTGATATCGTCAGTACTAAGTCTTTTATTATGAAATTTAAAATATTGATAGGTAGATATGTATTTTCTGATACACTAATTTATTGAGCAATATTACAAAAAAACTATAGAAATCAGAAAGAAATTACAAATTGCAATTAAATACTTAAGTAAGCTGCGAAATAAAAGCATCATCGGCCTAAGTATTTGTGGCTACATGTGTCATGTTGAATTGTGTTTGTTCCTGCACGATTTAATCCGAAGCCGGCTCCTTTTCTGATGCTGCCTTTTACGAAGGCATGTTTCTTTTAATTTATTTTATTATTGAAAATACTTGTTCGCACAATTAGTAGACAGTCGCTTTGAATCGGCACAATAAACATGCAATCCGTGCTATTTTGCCTGTAGGATATAACCCTTCAGCGTTCTTGTATAATGGTGCCCACTGGATTGACTTCACATCGTACGTAACTGCCACGAAACCGCGTATTTAGAGTATTCATAAGATTCCCAAGCCGCGTGCTGCTGGCATAGAATTTCACCACCCCCACTCTTCCCGTGGGTGTCGTAAGAGGCGACTAAGGGACCCACACCGGGGAACAGCAGCGCCCTCTGCAGAACAACTTCACCGAACTGCGATCCCAACCCGCATGCCCAGCGTGGGGATTAAGGGTAATACCCAAATGATAAATAAAGCCATCTATGGCGCTCATTAGGCGAGGCTTATGTCTAGCAGTGGACTGATATAGGCTGAGTCCCTATCCTGAAACGATGGGTCATTATTCAGCTCTGCAAGTTGGTTTATTTCTCTTCAGGTTGCTCCAGACTCTCAGCAGGACAATACGGCAGATGGACCCTGATGTCCTGTTCAAAATGCTGCTACAGACTCTCGATGAAGAAGAGGTGAGCTTTATGATACAAATGTATTGTTAAACCGGGTGGCGTAACCGGAAGACACAGGCAGATGCTAGATATGACAAGCTGATAGCGCATTAGGAGAGGCAGTATGTCTATGACTATTAAAAAAAATATCTTATATAAGTATTAATTTGTATTATGTATATCAGTCGTCTAGTACCCATAACACAAGCTCTGCTTAACTTGGGGCTAGATGATGTTGTGTGGATTGTCCGGCATTATTTATTTATTTATTTATTTATTGTACCTCTTTCAGACTAAGTTGTTATACTTAGCTATATTTATTGCAAAGAAGTATGTATTGAAAGTTAAAACTTGCGCACTATCTTATACTGATTTTTTTTTGCTGGGGCAGTAAGGGCAGGTAACTTATCGTATTAAGCTACTTGAGAATGGTCTAAGGAGCCATATTTTTTTGAAAAAGAACATTTTCATGTAACGACGGGTCCTGTCCATCCAACTGTATGTGACACAGTTAAAAAATTTGACCGTATTGTGATTTAGATTTGATATATTATAATTATCTGCTTTGCTTACAGCTTCAAGAAAACCATAATATCGAGAACGGCAGCGTTTGGCAGTACAAAAATATGTAAGTTTGCTTATCCTTTTCTTTCAGAGCTTAGAAAGTAAGCTGCCCCTGTAAATATTATAAATGATTTCTGTCTGCGGCTTCTCAGTAACCCATGTCTGACCTCGCCGTGTCTTCTCCCATACAAATTTTGTTATTATTTATTATAGCATATAAAGATTCGGTTACTATATCGCATGTCCCTGTACTATCCCGCGGGAACACGGCGCCGAGATAAAAAGTCCTAAGTCCTTTCTCCCGGTCTGGACGACGTCTGTGCCATATTTCAACAAAATCGGTTGATTTTGAATTTTGGTTTTTGGTGAATTTTGAAGATTTTCTCCTAAGGTGCTGTAAATTGTAGGTATATGAAGTAATAAAGTGCTACAGGACGAAGCGCGGCCTTCTACGATTAATATCTAAAATTACCAGTGATTCTCAACTATATTATGTAATGTTACATACATAAAATCTTCATCTTAAATCACTCTATCTATTACAAAAATCGCATAAAAATCCGGTGCGTAGTTTTAAAGATCTAAGCATACATAGGGAGAGATATACAGCGGGCAGCGACTTTGTTTTATACTGTAGTCGCTATACTATAGTTTATACTATGTAGTGATGTACATCACTATATGACTATGTAAACATTTTATACCATAATAATAATAATTCATTTATTTCGGGCAACATTAGTCTAGTACAGAATGGAAAATACTTAAAATCTAAGGCCCATATAAAATACTAGCGGTCCGCCCCGGCTTCGCACGGGTATTAACGCTTTCACTGCCTAGCCTCGGCGCTGCGACCTGCAGCAGTGACGCGCCGCACGTCTTGAGCTAAGAAAGTGTTAAACAAAAATTTCAGAAATTATACACACTAACACGATTGGTTTCACAGTTTTCATACGGATCCCTTACCTTTTATATCAGCATTGGGGTTTTTGACATTGACTCGACACTTCATAACTGACACTGGCCGTAGAGAAAAAGCAAGCGCCGTGCGCTATACAACCTCTTTTTCTATTCTGACGCGCCATAATAGAAAAAGAGGTTGAATATACAGCCCACGGTTCAATTATTGAATTTTTCATGCGGATCCCTAACTTTTTTGAAAATATTATATAGCCTATGTTCATCACGGAAAATTAAGGATTCTAATGGTGAAAGAATTTTTAAAATCGGTTCAGTAGTTTCGGAGCCTATTCAATTCAAACAAACAAACAAACATACAAACAATCAAATCTTTCCTCTTTATAATATTAGTATAGATATACCTTAATCTAACATACATAAAATAAACTATTAACTGATGAACATCACATTTACCCCCAGGCCAAGAGAGAGGAAGCGCGTGCTGAGGACCTGGCAGAAGACGCTCCACCTCGACCTGCAACCCCTGAAGCTGGTTGCCTTCAGCAAGGGCTGCGTGGTGCTGAACCAGTTCCTGTACGAGTTCCACTACGCAAGGGGCCTGGCGCCGCTCCACAACGACTCCTGGTGAGGGAAACCAGCCGCCCACCGCTGGGCTAATAGATATATTCTTCTTCTTTGTCGTATTCTTCATTGCTGAAGGTCGTGCTCGTGCTGGAAGGCTTTTACAGAGACGCTGATGAATTGCTTCCAGACTACTCTGTCTTCAAATAGATATAATATATATTTGGTTTATATTTGTTTTTCTACGGAGTACCGCACGATAGGTATAGTCACTGAACTAGGTCATGTAAAACTAAGCAGATTTCAGGTTTCACAACGTTTTGCATACCTACTTACGAATATTAAATCATTGTCAAACTAGCACTCGGGGGCTTGATTCGTACTTTATATTTCCCTCTAACTATTTAACTATCAACTTAACTTATAACTGTAGAACCGCTACAGTTTTTTTTGTCTGTTTTTTTATTATTATTTATGGTAGCTTTTAGATTTTGTAAGTTTATTTTTCTTATTCTTTTTTCTTTTTGTTTGTACACTTTTCTATTGATAGTCGTTTTAAAAATTGTTTTAACACCCGTAAGAAAACTCTTATATCTTTAGGCTTACAAAATAAGCACTTAGACATGTCAAGTTTCATACAATAACTTATTATAAAACTAGCGACACGCCCCGACTTCGCACTGAGCATTGCTGATACTAATGCTTGTTATAAACTTTCCTCTTGAATATCTATCGAAAGAAAGTTCTAGAATAGATATTGCGTGCTTTCCATTCTTTCAAACTCCATGCAAATAGGTGCTATTTGAAAGAATGGTTTCAATTTTAATCTTGATTATTATTATGAAATTCAACCTCAGATACCTTAGATTGGTATTGCTTTAGTATCGAGGTGTTTTACTTGTATATGTGGTATAAGATAAATCTTGCGGACATACCTATAACTAATCCTATGAAAGCTTATCTAAGGGTTAAGGCACATTGAAAGGGAGTTTGTGGCAAAAACTAATCTCTTGCGAAATAACTTGAACGAAAAATTTTGTAAAACCACCTGGATATCATATCATTGTTTATACTTTTCTTTTTTTTATTGCAAAGGAATCGCGCATATCGTTTCATTATGAAAGAGCAATCGACAAAAATACATAAAAGAAAAGATACATACAGCAGAACCTCCTCCTTTTCGAAGTCGGTTAAAAATTATGATAGAATTCTTTGAATTGTCAAACCTTTTGAACGCTAATATGAATGTTTGTTGCAGTATAATAGAACGCATCAGGGAGATGTACTGGCTGGACTCCGGGAACTGCGGGCGGCAGAACGTGTACATCACGTCCACGGGGATACTGCGGACCCTCACTGATCTAGGTTAGTGTGCTGTTCGATTCCCGCCTCGGGACAAGTGTTTGTACGGTCTGCAGATATTTGTTCAGGGTGTTCTGGTTGCTTTTTATATATCAGTCATCTAGTACCAATAACACAAGCTCTGATTAGCTTGGGGCTAGGTGATGCTGTGTGGATTGTCCGGCATTATTTATTTATTCATATTAACGACGACTTCTCTGGCTCGGCGGCCGAATTACCATTCAATTGAATTAGCTTAAAGTGTAAACCAGAATTTTCCGTGATGAACATAGGCTGTAGAATATTTTCAAAAAAGTTAGGGTTCCGTATGAAAAATTAAATTGTTGTTAAACACCCGTGCGAAGCCGGGGCGGACTGCTAGTATCTAATAAAAATAATAAATTAATGGAGAAAAAAGTAAGGATTTGAATACGAAGGAAACTGAACCTTATTGTAATGTTTTCAGATATCGTTATCCACGTGCACGTTAGCATGTACATGACGGAGGACGAGAACCGACCCTGGATCGCGAAACAATTCAATGAGTTCATTGCAGGGGTCAAGGCTGAAAACGGCAATGTAAGTCCGCAAATTAAATTTATTCAATTTCTTATGAACTTTGGTTAAAACCTTTCTTAGCAAATAAAATAACTTAAATAACCAAATTAGAACCAGCATTTACAATTGAACCACTTGAGCTAACTGTAGACGGTTGCAAACAATCCGGAAGCGTCCTTAAGACGCTGGCTGCATTGCCTCGTTATATGGCAATGCTGGTGCGTTGTGCCAGATACTGACCAGACTACTTACTACAAACAAACTGCAACTGCCGTTTTCCTTACATATAAATATTTAGGATTCTGGAACTGAGTAAACAATACAATAAGTGCCCTGTAATGCCTGTTTAGAATTTGCACCCCCAACTCTACCCGCGGGAGTCTTACGAGGAGATTCCGCCGGGGCTGCCCCTGCAGAATAGATGCCACCGCCGCTTGCCCAACGTGGGGATTGGCTTTTCTCCCTTATGATAAGAATCTATATGGCAGTTACCAGGGGAGGCTAATATCGAGCAACACACGTCACCAGCATATACTAGATAGGCTGCGTGTGTGATTGATCTTATGCCTTATTCATCAAGTCGCAAGTTTTTGCAGAAAACTTAAAAATTGCCGGTACTATCGCACTTTACAATGTAGAGTTACCTCTATTCCAGCCAATTTCAGTGGTTCAAATATTTGCAGGTGCTACACTTCCGCCACGTAAGCCCGACGGACGATATCGTGTCCCATTTCGAGGTGCTGATGCAGTTCAAGTACAGTGAGAAAAAGCACCTAAGGAGCATCAACTCTCCGAGGGTGCGGCGGCAGAGGAAACCGCAGGCCGAGCAGGAGCCGCCGGCGCCGGCCGCGCCCGAGCCCGCCCGCGCGGGGCTCCGCCGCAAGCGACCCAGCCATAACGAGAGCATCGGCCTCTGTCTCGTGAACCTCCACGATAGCCCCTACCTAGGCTTGCAAATATCCGTTCAAAAACATGCCTTGCCCCTCAAAGCTACCGAAGCTCGACTATCCTGCCCGAATTTAGGGCAAACTGTGTATCCCAGGCGCCGCAAGATACTGTCGACAGGCCTCACGCGGGCCGATATACCGGTGTTAACTCAAATGCCGATTTCTGCCCAAACAACGTCCGCTCCGTCGGCAAATTCTGCCGAACCATCGATGTCTGTGCAAACACCATCGCCTCCTGTGCAGTCAACGTCTGCTCAAAAGCCACCGGCTTCTAGAGTAGCGTGGTCTTCTGGGCAGTTGCCGAGTCATAAAGACTACACGGCGATGTTATTGAATGAGATCTGTTATTCTTTTAGCGAGGAAGAAGCATTAGCCAGCAAAAACTCACCTTACTACAATATACACGCGCCAGTGATCGCTTTACCGAACCACCGCAACTCGTTACGTATGCATGTGTACGCGCCAGAAAAAGAGATTTATGTTCCGAAAATGTACAGTCATCACTATGTCGTGAACAGAAAGAACGAAAATGGTGGGGGTGAACAACTGCCTTCTTTCTTTCCTGAAGAAGGAGCACCGCCTACCGCGGGTGACCTTGAACCTGCTGCTTCGGGCCGCGCCTATAACACGGGCTCTTCAGACCCTGATCCTGAGCTAGAGGTAGCGAGACTTACCGCTAGCTCAAACTTTACAGCGGCACGCTCCGGCACCGCAACTGGCCCAGTGGATGCTACTTCTGGCCCCCGCTCTGATGACTCCTCTGACTCGTCAGTCTCTAATCCCGACTCAGACTCTGACGTTCAAGCCACGGGCCCTAACCCGAATATCTCTGACTCAGACTCTGACGATTCAGTCGCTGGGCCTGACCCAAATGAGTCCGAGCATAGCTCAGGATCGGGAACGTCCAGTCCCATCGACAGAGGCGTTGGCTCACAATCCGCCAGCCGTGCTGGCGTACAATCGACTCCACGCGGTTCCCAAATGGCAAGTTCTTCCCAAGATTCTATTGCTCCTCGCGCCGGCACATCAGGGGCTAGAGTCAGGGCCAGAGATATCGATGATGAACCTCTACACCGTTACAATTTGAGGAAGAGAATTAGACGTTCTTATGATGAGAGCATTTTCCATCCCGAATATGAATAAAATTCCTATTGTAGAGGCTGTTGCGCGGGAGGTATCGACAAGCCCTCTAGGGTCGGCTCACATAAAAACGACGCGAAGATGTGAGCAATTTTTAAGATAGCGATTCAATATAACTTCATTCAACGCATATAACGAAAATACTCCCATTATGCGGGAAAACATCTCCCCCTAGTATAAGTATTTCAATAATTCTGTTTTTCCTAGTCAAGGTATTTAAGCTTTAAAATATCAATACGCCACTTAAATTGAAAACCTAAATCTGTGCGACTTGTTTCTACTATTGTTCTAGAAGTCTACGATCGCATCGTCTCGTCGTATAACGGTATGAGCTGACCATTTTTCTTTAGGTTTGTTCTTTTATTATTTGACTGCCCTTTTGATCTACCGATTCCGCCCCGCCCTGATAATGAGATTCCGAGTTTAAATAACTATTGGGATTTGTCAAGCAAAAGGTCACAGTAACAGCCCTGAGTCAGAAAGAGGGCGGCCTCGTCTGTTGGATCAGCGCTTGACGTGTCTCGGAAAGCACGTTGGTCTCACTTGACCCCCTGCTGGTCATACATTACGCACCTGTGTAGCGCTTGACCCCCTGCTGGTCATACGTGACGCACCTATGTAGCGCTTGACCCCCTGCTGGTCATACGTTACGCACCTGTGTAGCGCTTGACCCCCTGCTGGTCATATGTTACGCAGGTGCGTTACATATGACCAGAAGGGGGTCAAGCGTGTTTGCGCACACACTTGTGCTTTATAATATTTCCTGCGCAAATGGCTTCGTTGAGACTGGCCCAAATTCGACAAAGAGGACGTTATCTTCATCATCATTTCTTTTGATTTGGTAATGAAATATTTTTCATGTCATTGAGTTGTCAATGTTGCAACCCTTTTATGGTTTGGAGTAGATACGATAATATGAATATTTCGTATTTAAAAAGAACGAGGAACTGGAGACAATATATGTATTTTTATTCCATTGTAGAGGTATATTGTACTCATGACATTTTTACTAAGTTTAAAGTGTCTAATGATCCCGTAGTACCTATATTCGTCTGGTTCTATATTGGGATTGTGCACTAAATATTTGGTTAGCAAAACAAACTTTATGTTTAGTATGTGGTCAAGAAGTTATTATAAAATCAAAGGTCGTTGTTGTGCATTATTTAATGTAGTAAGAGCGTTGAAACCAAATCTCAAATTAGATAATATTAAAATATGTATGCTGTGATAATAATTATTTTGCGAAAATTATTTTAGATTAAGAAAATTGTATGGTCAGGGACCGTATTTTGTAAGTTATTCTATTATTTTGCTGTGATATATTTATTTGCTACGTTTTTAACATTTATCGGCGAAATATCGCCATCTCTAGCAGAACTTGCTCATATATGAAAATATTAAACCAAAAAAAAAATCTGCAAAATATTCTGCTTGTTGGTGTATTAATCTAGTCGGTAACATGGAAGTTACACATATTTATATAGGAACATGATATTTTAAATCTCGATGTATTTAATGTTATTATTATAACCAGAATGTGCCATAAAAATAAGGAATGAATTCTTACTTCTCAAAACATTCAACTTTGAATACGGTATACTATACAGGCTCGTCATTGTATGCAATTGACCATAAACACCTATAGTGTGTCCATTATTTCTAGGGGAGTATGGTACCTACCTACCGTGCACTGTGTAAGTAACCTAAAGTACCAATTTGCAGTGTGAATATTTTGAGGAGTGGGAGTTAAGGTAATAAGGGTACAGTCACCACTAGAATCAGGTTCTACAAGTTACCTACTTATAAATAATCGTTACGTACATCGAATTCAAAATGTGGGGTCTTTTAGATGGACATAAATAATTGAGAATAAATTTTAGGGGTGAATATACCTACATTACCATTTCGGAGATACAGGTGTAAGATAAATGTAAAGGGTACGAAAAACCCGATGTAAATTTATGTCAACTGAAATGGTGCTCTCACGTTGTATGTTACGAAGTGATTGCTGAGAAAGAACCCCGCAATTTATGCATTTTATCTACTCGCACTACACTAAATATTTATTGTCTAAAAATTCCAAAACTTCAATGTGGGAGCGCCATACGGTGACCAATATCTGGCCAAGCCAATCCTAAGACTGTCGTTTGTTTCTGTCTTACAAAATTAAAATCACTATACTTAGAACTTCACCTATGCCATGGAATTATTTTCTTTTTGGTAGTTCGACTGAAAACAATTAGGGAACTTCAGTCGTGAAAAAAAGATAATTCCATGGGGTATAACTTATTTTTACTATTCCTATTAGTTACCATTATACACTATACCTGCCTACTTTTAAGTTATACGGAATAAGCTGATAGGTCTGCTTTACATCTTTGCATCACAAAATAATCTAATTTGTCTTCTCGGTAAGAAGCACAAAGAAGTAAATTTGGCAGTTCAAAATTACTACATACAAACTCCGCGTAATCGATTCTCAAAACGTCGACTCTTGTCTCATTTCAAGATCGAAGGTTTGCCTGTCAGCTGTTTCTATTGATCTCTTTAATTTGTTGTGCAATATTTTATCCTTTTATTGGCTTAACCAATTTTAATAAGGCATTTGTATTCGGAGGGTTTTTTGACATCTCCAAGAGCCTTAGTTTACAAGGCTTTGGAATGTGTGGAACGGTACTTAGCACAATTAAATATGAATTCGTAAACTTTATTGTAGGAATATAGAATCTTTGATGTTACAGTAAGTTGTTGTATTAGCTCAGAGAAGTTAAGCTTTTGTGTAAAATCCATGTATTTTCTATTCAATGTCCGTTTACAGTAAATTTCAGATTATATCCAGGCATATTTTCCGTGCTATATTAGGTAGCTGAGATTTCAAAAATGCATCTTACCAATGTTTCAAGTAGGTACTTTAAGATCGTCATTTTTCAATGTGTCATTATAACATGTAGTAGGTTTACCTATCGTGTATCCGAATTATTATATCTCGTATAAAAGTTGTTAAACTTACTTTTCTAAGTCGGTGTATTTCAAATAAATGTGAAGTAGCGGCCATTTTGTTTTTCTGCAGCTGACGCAATCTCAATTTTCAGCGATGATCTATCCAAGGGTCTTTGTGTGTTACGAGATTATTTATGTATTACCCTGACTTATTAACCTTGCATCTGGTTCGAACGAAAAACCTATAATAATAAAAATAACAGCAAGGATTCATTATGAATGTTAGCGGGTTACCTAACTACGAACCTATTTTGTGATGGAAGAACACAAAATAGATGGAAATTTTACACTTCCAACTTCCAACTGTAACTATTGTGATGTCGGTACTCCCTTTGCATGGCACAGCCCGCACCCTAGCGCTTAAAGTATCGACCTCCAAGCCAGGTCCCATGATAATTCGCCCGGTGTACTTATAGATACCATCCGCAGTCCGCAGCGAACATGGTATTATACGGTGTGTGCTAAAGTCCGTCTCAAATGCTCGAACGCTCGCTGTGTAACACGTCATATTACATCACACCCTGAACAAACATCTGCAGATCGTATATTTGTCCCGAGGCGGGAATCGAACCGCAACCTCCTGCGTCGCAGGCGAACCTTCGTCCACCACACCACAGAGGTCGTCAAAGGTGAAGGGGGTCAAGAGGAAATTAACGCCCGCCGGTCAGTACCATCATTTATAGGTTGGTACACAGCCGCCGAGAAACTTTGTTTCGGTAGCACTCAAGGTTTTGTCGAAGGACTGAACCGCACAGCACGACAATGTGCATGCAAATATGGACTTTAACTTGTTATATTTAGACATTTAGTATAACGGCATCAGATAACGGATGGCTAGAGGCCTAGAAACTTGTGATAAAATCAAAATTTTTGTCACTATCAAAATTTAAGTAATAGCTTATGGCCATAGTTGAATGCTCATTTTTGTGCTTTGCTGTAGTGGTGTGCTTGATGTATCTAAGAGCCTTTATCTCAAACACTTAACCTACTTGCGTCCTACAATAAAATAAATCCTGCAGGGATTAGGACTAGGTATTAGGAATAGTAAAAAAAATTGCTTCCTGTAACTCCGATATATTTAATTAATTAAATCACTTTGAAAAACCCAAATGCCTCTAGAAATTACGACTTATGTTGATATAATATGCGTAAACACAAAGGTGAACTTATACTACCACACAAATCAGGAATGATTAATCCGACACGTTTACTCAGGGATACCTTAATTAACCCCTGAACAATAAATCCACGGCTGCAAACGCCTAGGTTGGCAAGTATCTACATAGCGGGTTGCTTCGATAGCTGGTAGGCGCGTGGCTTTGAGTTCAATATCCTAAGAGGTATCTGACAGCTAACAGACAAGCGCCGCCTGTTCGCCTGGATGTAGCGAGGCAATGTCTTATTAATAAGCCACTCGTATGTCATCGATCGACCAAACCCGCCAACCTAGACGCTTCCAGTGCTACCGTTGCCTAAGTAAAATTATGAACCATTTTCACGGATAAGCCGAGTGGAGACAAACTACTCTTGTAGAGTTGTCAAAGAATTATTTAGTGTGTCTATCGTACAGTACGTAGTATAGGTAGTCTGTGAAAGCAGTTCCATAATGTTTATGATGGAGTCAATATGGATAAATGTAGGGTGAGCTCTTGGTGAATGATTATAACTAGGAACATCTTATTATACAACAAAGTGACGGCATTATAAAATAAAACAATCACGTTGAAAAAATCTTATGACATAGTTTGGTGAGGAGATCCGAGCCACGTTTGACCAATTTTGCAGCTTTTTAGTCTTGGTGAGACAAATTATGAGCAGCGAGTCAGGTCTATGAGAAAATTATGTCAAATTTTAGACAGCTGCATGTAAAACCTTAAACTATCACAAATACGGGAGAGATAAAATTCACAGTTATTTTTGGTTATACTCAGTAATTCATTGTAAGCGGTGGGTTTTCAAAGCCACATGCAATTCAGACTTATGACATTTAGAGAAAAATTTGTAAGTTTGATTTGTTCTTTTACATGAGAAAGAGGCACCCAACCTTCTAGCATTCAATAAGGACAAACACAGCCCTGTAACTGGGCACTCGACAGAAAAGTCATAATTAATGAAAGTGAGGTTAAATTCATTGTGTTGGTCTTCTCCACAACTGTGTAAGAAATCCTTAGGTCTCGTTTAGTTATTCTGTTCATGTTTAGTGCATTCTACCCTAACCCCGGACTACTCAAACGAAACTCAATTTAAGTCATTCTCAATAGGCATGATGACAGTAACTAAAAATCACTAAAATTATTTATTTTTATTTCTTTAATAAAACATGGGTCATGGAATACAAAACACGCGTTTATTTTTTTATTAAGAGTGAGATTGATAGTTATTTTAATAAAATAAAACTAAGAAATACGGCAATCCGCCATGATAGGCTGAACACCAATCAGAGCGAATGACGTCATCTTTGAGGAAACAAGCATCGTGTTTCGTTAGCAGCACTGATGTATTATTTACGATTCAACTTTGTTTTCACCGAGTTAAGACTACCCTAAACTACCAGATGAAGTCTCTCCAAGTTCCACCTGTTTTGTAGCAACAATTCTTTCTTTTAAATCTTGCTCACATTCTTTAATTAATGTCTTTCTTTGTTTTTTAAGAATGTATGATCGTTCTGTCGCATTAGATGTACGTTTTCTCCTATCTGGTTGACATTAAAATTTTGTGGGCATACACCCCGGTTTCATGCGGACTTGTGACACCGATCTCATCAAATGATATTCCATATGATTCTCCATATCATTTGGCAACTGAAATTTGAATAAAATACCTAATAAGATCACAGTGATGCGAGACGAAACCTTACCTCAAAAAAGTATATTTATTACTAGCGGTCCGCCCCGGCTTCGCACGGGTATTAAACAAAAATTTCAGAAATTATACACACTAAAACGATGGGTTTCAAACTTTTCATACGGATCCCTTACTTTTTTTTAGCAGCATTGGGGTTTTTGACATTTACTTGACACTCCATAACTGACACTGGCCGTAGAGAAAAAGCAAGCACCTATTCAACCTCCTTTTCTATTCTGACGCGCCATAATAGAAAAAGAGGTTGAATATACAGCGCACGGTTCAATTATTGAATTTTTCATGCGGATCTCTAACTTTTTTGAAAATATTATATAGCCTATGTTCATCACGGAAAATTTTGGATTCTAATGGTGAAAGAATTTTTCAAATCGGTCCAGTAGTTTCGGAGCCTATTCAATTCAAACAAACAAACAAACAAACAAACAAACAAACAAACAAACATACAAACAAACAAACAATCAAATCTTTCCTCTTTATAATATTAGTATAGACTATTAAATTTAGACCTCAAACAAGATCACACCTATTATGAATTTTTCACAGTTTTCTTGGTCTGTTAGTGTCCAGTTATTAGGCTGTATTTGTCATTATGTACTGAATGCTTTTAAACAATAACTTATCTCTAACGTACGGCGATACCCAAAACGGCATGTAAGGTGCGAGCTAACATAACTATAACTTTCTCGCTCCCACCTCACATGTTCTCGAACTGTCCGTCCTTGTCTAACATCAGAATGTTGGGGTTTTCTTTCTCGAACTCGGTCGGTTTGCGTGCGCGCTCGGTCTCCGTCCACTCGCCCTCGCCGCTGCCCCACTCGCCCACCTTTGAGCCAATCACGTCCACTTCCGCTCTAGCTCTGATTTTCTCCAACTGTTGAAGATTGGAAAGGGTTAGTTTTTTTTATAGAGGTACCATACATTCGCAAGCGTTCTTCTGGGGTGAAAAGAAGCATATATGTTATTGGTTATATTGAGTCGTCGTCGATGCAAGACGTGCCTGTGCATAGATATAAACAATTTGCGAATATTCGAACATAAAAAAAATATATTATACAGCATGACTACAATACTGAAATAATCAAAATAAAATAAAGTACTTTGGCTTTATTTCCTTTACACCTTATAATAATTAATTAAAGACTTTTGGACACGTCACAAAATGCAAATTACAAAAGTAATACTGGGAAATACAGTGATCACTTTGATTCTTTGTTCACTTCAATCTTTTTATGGTTAAGTAACGAAACAAACAAGAAACCTTTACCTTGTTAGATTTACTTTTCGAGTTGGAGCAAAACTCGTTTCAAACCTTTCTATAATCCATATAATCTAATATTTTCTAATAAGCCTTTTTGCAAAGAATAAACAAATTAATTTATAGATAATTTTTGCAACTCACTAGGAGTTTAGGTGTAGAAGTTGTTAATAATAATAATAGCAGTAATAATACGGAAAGCGTGTAATATTTAGCATGTAGCAGTAAGCATAAGCACCTTTTACCTCCTCGTCGTGTTGAGCGAACTTGTCGAACATATTCGCGTACATCTTCTTTTCTTTTTGCTTCTGTTTTTGGATCGCGTTCTTGCACACTATGATCTGGTTGGCAGCAGCCTGAAAAACCAAAGCGAGCTTTATTTATATTGCGTTAAAATTTGATTTTCTGATGTAATAATAAGTTTATTGTTTGGTGATTTGTATTTTACGGGTCAAATAGAAGACTTAGCACATAAATACAACACCGCTACTGTCCCGCACAACAATAAATAAGCATCTTAAACTCGTAATATTTAGATACATTTTACAGTAACAAATAGCTTACTGGAAAGCTTAAATTTTATAGGTAATTTCAGGGCTTTGAATAGGAAAATGAGACGTACTTGTCGCATTTATAGGCTTCACCTCGTTAGTGTCTACTGACATTCTATGCCTATATTTTTCGATTTTCGAAAAGGTTAGAAAAGTGGCCCGCGATCTTCCGTTATCTGATGCCGACAACATAAAATGCATCTATTACGAGTTAGAACCCATATTGGATTGCATGTGCTGCATGGATAACTGTAAGTGTATTATTTATGCTATGCGAGAACGCAATATTTTACTACATTGATATTATTATACTTACTTTCTTTATGCATGCTATTCTACTTTTCTCTCTATTATGTCAACGACCATGTTTTTTCTATTTTTATTATTGTATTAATTATGTGACGTCACCCAGAGGTTCAGACTGAAAACCAGCGTCGTAAGCGTCCTTGGACGGTGACGACATTACGCTGAGACTGGACCTATTTAGCCGCGCACTAGAGATAGACCAATCTTCAACCTCAGAGGTTCTCTGACTTTACAGGTAGTGTTTTTGTTGAGTGTTTGTGTTGTGTTTTACTAGTTATGTTGGATTAAGCTTTGATGTAGAGTTTTTAGTGTATGGTTTTTGATCTGTTGTAAGTACTTTCTCTTTGTTTTTTGTGTGTGTGCTAATAAACTTATATTCTATTCTAGTATAAGGTACCTTGTTCCCCGGCTCAGCATCAACGACCTTCTGGAACTCCTTGAGGGCGAGTTCAGCCTCGCCCAGGCCCAACATCGCCTGGCCGAGTCGGAACAGACCCTTAACGTTGCCGGCGTCGAACGCCAGCGCCTTGGTCGCGTGGTCTTTCGCCTCGAAGTAGTGCGGTGGAGTCACCTAACAAGATTCAAAATTAGCATTAATTAACTAGCGACGAGTTTAATAGAACATCTCAAAAAATCATCGTCACTCAGATTCAGATTCAATAACTTTATTTCTTTAGGCTTACCAAATAAGCGCATAGACAAGTCAAAGTTTCATACAGTTAATTATTATGAAATAAGAAATAATTTGTTATTGATTTCTCTTCACTTCAATATTTTGGCCACTAGTGGAAGAAGTGAAAAAGAAACCACTAGTTATTAGTGACTAGTACATTCATAATATAATTTAATGTGTCTAATACAATTTATGTTTTGCTTTTCTAAATCTAAGTTTAATGTGGTTTAGATACGTGTCAATAATTATTTAAACTGGTACCAAAAGTTATGCACAACATTCAGTTTCTTACATGCTATTGTTGGTGAGGAATGGAGCGACATCTATGTTACCTATTTGAGTGTTTCCCTATGTATTAGATCTTTTAAACTTCGCAACGGATGGCACATACGAAGGCAACGAGCTTATCATCCTTTAAGATAAAACTAAAGAAATGGCTCGCTGACAATAGTTTCTACAGCTTTGAGGAATTCTTAGCCTATAAATGTGACTAAATGTAATTAAGATAATTTATATTAATTGTTAAGAATTTGATTACAATTTTTTTTTGTTTTTACCAATTGAATTAGATATTTAATTAAAAACAATAATTTAATTTAATTTAAAATACTTACGTACTTACTGTATTGATATACTCTTATTTAATGACGTGTTATTCTTGTAATTTACGAAATAAATGATTATTGATTATTATTGATTTTGGTGCGGTGTCTTTAATAGATACTGTGATTAAAGAGGAAGATTCTTATATCAGCGTTGGACCCGTGCGAAGCCGGGGCGGGTCGCTAGCTATAATAAACCCTCCTGAATCACGTCCAGTGATAAAAACCATGTGCGTATAAAGGTTTGCTGCTTCGTTTAAGAGGATAAATATTCAAACAGACGCGGAATACTTAGACATTTATGCTATCTTATAGGTTATGAAAGATGTCGCAGTCTTTTACTATAAATATTATTATAGATTGACGAATTCATTATAAATTTTAGCGGGTAACTCTTTGATGAAGTCCCTCGATGAGGGATGAAACGTTGGTGTTCTTCCAACACAAAATAGGTTCGTAGTTAACCCGCTTACATTTATACTGAATGTCGCAGTCTTTTTATTCTTCTTTTTGTAATTTGTACCCAACCCAGCAAGTATCCAAGTACTCATACACGAAAGACATACACAAAGGCCATAGGCCCCAGCAGAAAACCAGCGCAGGTTTTTTGAGAAAGGACTGTTTAGTAATATTATATTTTATTAAACTTTTTTTAACATATTATGTTTTAGTTTCAAATAAATGTTGATTTGAAAATCTTTTGCGGTATTAGGAGCATAAATTCAATAAAAAACTAACTAAACAAATTGATTAAAAAAAATTTACCTTCAAATAGACGAGAGCTAGATTCAGATGTGCTGACTGGAGGTAGTCTTTTGCTTTAGCCTTGTCTTCGTCATTCTCTGAGGTATCTTCGGGCATATCTGCAAGAGAAGGTGCGATATCGTCAGTCAAAATCAAAAGCATGCTTTGCCTTCTGCAAAACTGGGCTTTATCATAATTAAATTTAATAAATAAAATGGTACACTCAGTGTAGGTTTTCATTTCTTAAATTCTGCCTTGTTCAGATGGGAAAAATTAAAATGTTAGGCTTGATGAATGATGATGAGGTCAAAGTATTTGTATCAAGAATTATATTTTAACAATAGCTTAATAATATTAAACAATTATATGTGTCTAAAACATTAATTAATTGAAATGGTTAAAAAACACATTTTATAGTAAAACATTCCTACTTGTCATAAAAATATCTATACATTAATCATACTTTTAATTTAATTGAAAATAAATTAAATGGCATAGTCCAGAGGATGCTACCCTTACCTGGTGATAATTAAGTGTGATAAAAACCAACCAAAAAAGGAGGCTGAAGTTTTTCCACTTTCTTTGTCTTTACTTCCTAACTCGGACAAATCTCATGCTAATCCGCAAGTACTATTTACAATAAAGCCTTACCTTCAACAAAAGTACAAACTCTCTTGTACATTTTGATTGCCAATGGGAATTTGTTATCCTTGAAGTAGTGTGTCCCCTTCTCCTTAAATATCTTAGCCTGTTCTAGCTTTTCGCTGCCATTCATCGACCACACCTTTTTGGTTTGCTCAAAGTTTGTAAGTTTAACAATGTACTCTACAGCTGTGTTAGGTGGCACCCCTAGTGTGGCGTTCCCTTTTGATTTAAAAGCGTATTTGGGTTGGATTGTGAGGCGTGATTTTTCATCCTTATTGAACTTCTCAAGGGCCAGCTCAATGCCTTGGCAGACGTTGATCTCGCTGCCCTCTCCGAGGTTGAATGTGACAGTTCTTGTGTCGAACACTTTGCCGTCGGGAAGGAGCTTGCCCTCCAATTCAACTGGAATCAAACTTTTTGTTAGGAACCTTTGATGTTACAGATGCAGAATGAGATATCAGCCTTTTTGCACACTCATGTCACGGCACGGTGGTCGGCGTGGTATTAGCTAACTAACCAACTTTCTTTATTTAAAATTATCATGTCATTAACGTCATTATCAGCCTACATTAGTTCACTGCTGGGAAAAGGCCTCCCCTAATGTGCGCTATAGCGCCCTGTTTTCACCTCCATTTATAATACTTCAACAAACAATCAGAGAAAGACTTAAAAATAATAAAGAAAAACTAACTTGTAAAGGCTTTTTATCTAAATGTAATTAGAGAACCAGTAATCAGCAGACAATACACTATGACGGTTGGTGTAGTATTTCTGTACTTCATGCCTCAGGTATTTTGAAAGAGGGGAAAGCTTCTTGATATTATATTTCACATAAAATATAGTAGTATAAATTATTATAACCTGTGACAAGAGTTCCATCATTAGGTGATTCAAACCCGGTGCCTTGTTCGATGATGTGCCGGAGGATGCCTTTGTTCTTGGTAGGGCTCAGATCTTCCACTTTCCAGTCGATCATTTCAATCTAGACAAAGTAATATTTTTAATTAATGGTTTCTTTGTTGATTAGAACAAGTATTTACTGTTAAGCTAACTGTAGTCTGTTGCAATTAATGTATATGATAAAATACCATTCCATATTGATATTAACAGACTTGCCAACAATATAGCTGGGACAAATGTTTGTACTATCTCCAGGTTTTCTGGTTGTTTTCTATGTATAGTAAATATACAAATCTAAATCTAAAAGAGGATGTTTCAGATTCAGATTCAGATTCAATAACTTTATTTCTTTAGGCTTACAAAATAAGCACTTAGACAAGTCAAATTTCAAACAGATAATTATTAAAATAAGAAATAATTAGTTATTGATTTCTCTTCACTTCAATTTTTTGTCCACTAGTGGAAGAAGTGAAAAAGAAACCACTAGTACATTCATATAAAACTTATGTGTCTAATACAATTTTTGTTTTGCCTATCTAAATCTAAGTTTAAACTGATTTAGATACATGTCATGTCAATAATTATTTTAAATTGGTACCAAAAGCTAAGTACAACATTCCGTTTCTTACATGCTATTGTTGGTGTGGAATGGAGCGACATCTGGCCAAGCATTTACATCATTAATATAATCATCTATCGAGTAAAAGGCTTTCTTGATAAGATTTTGTTTTATGTACTGTTTAAATTTACTAATAGGGAGCTCAGTTGCTTCAGATGGAAGCTTATTATAGAAGCGCACGCAATTGCCCATAAATGATTTCCCTACCTTACGTAATCTGTACGATGGGATGTGTAATTTGTTTTTGTTTCTTGTATTCTTAGAGTGAACATCACAATTTTTCAAAAAGCTATCTCTGTTTTTGTGGTTATACATTAGATTTTCATAGATGTATTGCGATATTACTGTTAAAATGTTTATTTCTTTGAATAACTCTCTCAAAGAGTCGCGTGGGTTCAATTTATAAATAGCGCGTACCGCCCTTTTTTGTAGAACAAAGATAGTCTGGATATCAGCCGCCTGTCCCCAAAGCAAAATACTATAGGACATTATACTATGAAAGTAACTAAAATAAACTAACCTAGCTGTATCTTCATCAGTAATATATCTAATTGTTCGAACTGCATAGGCTGCTGAACTAAGTCTGCCTGCGAGAGCATCAATTTGCGGTCTCCATTGAAGAGAAGAATCAATATGTAGCCCTAAGAAAACAGTAGAGTCTACAAAATGAACAATCTCATCCCTTAGCATAATTTTAGTTGGGGATTCTCTTACATTTGGTAACATGAATTTAATGCATTTGGTTTTTTTAGCATTGAGTAAGAGGTTATTGGCGGTGAACCAATCAAGTATTTGTGAAAGAGAACTATTTACGTCGTCATAATTATATTTATTTCTATCAACTTTAAAAATCAACGAAGTATCATCAGCAAATAAGACTATATCACAAAAATCTTCTGCTAAAAAAGGAAGATCATTTACATAAACTAAAAATAAAAATGGACCTAATATTGATCCTTGCGGAACACCTAATTCAATCTTCGAACCTCTAGATCTTTCTTTACCAATATCAACTTTTTGAATTCTATCAGACAGATATGATTGCATAAGGTCCAGTGCCTTGTTATTAATTCCATAATGTTTCAATTTGCTAATTAAAGTACCATGATCTACACAATCAAAAGCTTTAGAAAGATCACAAAATATACCAATAGCGTTTTTTGCTTTATCCCAAGCATCGAATATATGTTTTAATAGAACTGTACCTGCATCTGTTGTCGATCTACCTTTGGTGAAGCCAAATTGATTTTTATGGAATAACCTATTAACGTTGAAGTGGCAGGTTAACTGAGTGAGAATTATTTTCTCAAAAATTTTGCTGAATGCAGGTAGTATGGAAATAGGCCTATAATTGGCCGGATCAGTGTGGCTACCAGATTTATAAAGAGGAACAAGTTTACTATATTTCATGAGATCAGGAAAAACTCCTGCGTCGACGCAACTATTGAAAATAAAGGCTAAACAAGGAGCCACTTCCTTGATGATTGAACTTAGTACTTTCGTTGAAATACCCCAGAGATCCTCTGTATTTTTGATATTAATTGATTTAAAAGTTTTCACTACATCATTAGCATTTACATGACTGAAGATAAAAACTTCATTACATTTTACAACAGATGATTCTAACAATTCTACCGACAATGAAGGTGAGGAGTTTAGAGAACGGGTAACAACTTTAGGGATATCAGAAAAGAATGCATCAAAAGCATCGGCAATATCTTGATCTTGTATAAGAATGGAATTATTAACTTTTAACCTAATTTCTCTATTACATGGCTTTGATTTACCAGTTTCGTTATTAATTAGTCTCCATGTTGCTTTTATTTTATTTGATGAATTTAATATTTTTTCCCTCAAAAATAGACATTTTGCTGTGTTGCAGACTTTCTTAAATGTTTTCGAGTAGTTGGTTACATACAAAAGAAACGCAGGATCATGTAACATAGCTTTTCTATCACTATAAAGATCGTATAGTCTATCCCTACTTCTATGAATGCCTGGAGTGGCCCAATCAATGAATCCGACCCTATCTCTTACTGAGTATGTTTTAAGTTTGAATATTTCATTGTGTTCTTTGTTTATAGCACTCAAGAGTTTAGCAAAAAAATCATTAGGGTCATCAGAGCAAGATATATTAGCTAAGGTTAGTTCAACTTTACTTTGAAAATTCTTAATACGGCTCTCTGTGATAGGCCTGTAGGTATATTCCTGAACTTTGTTATTATCTTTCAAATTGTAACTAAAGTTAACGCTCTGACCATAGTGGTCTGATTTGAAATGAGTTATTACTGCTTTGTTGATTGGAGTTTGACTGCAGTAAATATTATCTAAACAAGTGGCAGATGTTAAAGTTATCCTAGTAGGATCATTAAAAAGATGCTGTAACCTAAAGCATTTGAATAAATTAAGCAATCTCTCGGCTAGAGGATTTGATAAAATATCTATATTAAAATCGCCACAGACAATGAGATCTTTCCTACATGTAAATACTTTTAGTAAAACTTCTTCCATAGTACATTCAAAAGCTGCCTGATTTGCGTCGGGGGGGCGATAAACACACACTACGATATGCCGCTCCAGTTCCACACAAGAAAGTTCTATAGTCCTTTCAATTGAGAGTTTTACAATATCTTTCCTTTCTTTATATTTAAGACTATTTTTAACTATAATTAGAGAGCCACCACGTATAGCAGCGTTTCTTTTAAAGAAACTTGCAAAACAATAGCTAGCATAAAAGGGAAGTAACTGATTTTTTACAATCCAGTGTTCTGTTATACACATAACATCTACATTTAAATGATTTAAAAATAATTGTAATTCTAAGGTTTTGCTGGGTAAGCCTTGTATATTCTGATGGACTATATGAAATGTTTTTTGCTTTCCCATTGTCGATGAGTTCAGTTTAAATTTACTGACACTGTCGCTTTAATGCCCTCATTAGTAACACTACTAACTAAATCTACAGGCTCGTCAGGTAACTGCGTTATAATATTTATAACGGGATCAAAAATATTATATGCTAACAATTTAGCAATCATTATTTTGCTACGTTTGCTTAGGTACATTGTATCCTTAGTCAAAAAAGTTTTACTAATAAACTTATTAGTGTCTAAAAATAATATATTGTTATGACAACATGTCAAATTATACATGAGCAAGTTATTATGAAACAAATTTTCATTTTCTTTAGAAGTTAGTGATTTACAATATGGGAGTGAACAAAGAATCAGTTTTCCCAGTCCATTCTGTACCTTATCCAGGAGAACTTCTATAAGCCTAATTAGCTGAGATCTTTTCACAGAACTTTCACCTAGTTGAACAATAAGGGTGGTGCTTTTGTTAAGGGAGTCATCTTTTTTAATACATTCAGTTATTCTATTTATATTTCCATATGGATAACATCGTTATCCATATGGTCCAATAACGTGGTGAACCACATCCAGAGTAACATTATGTACTTGTTTACTAAAATGTTATAATGGGTAGATAATTATTTGACTATCCCTACCATAACTAAATCTCTTCTATCAGAAACATTTATGTTAATAGAATGTATAGCTAGCTGTGATTGTGGAAATTAGGTACTTACTACATAACAGATAAAAATACTGATTGGTATCCTTATTCAGTAGTTAAATAGTACCAAAGAAACTTGAAGTTTAAGTATTTTTATTGCTGCAATGTATAAATAAAAGATTTTCAAGTTGGTAAGGTTCATTCTGATGAGTTTCAATGTTATTTGTCCATATGGATAAAGCACCCATTTGTTGATTATAGGAAAGATAATTACTGGTATAAACCTGGCTATACCTCAAACTGAAGAGTAGAGTTGGGTGGAATTTTGGGGGGGCTCCCTTGGGCTCCATAGGCATACTCAGGGGCGCATGTCAGCACGCACACCTCACCCTTTTTCATCGTAGCTACACCAATGTCCCATGCTTTGATCACGGACCCTGCAAAATAATTATTTCTATATGAAACTAAGTATTTCTATATGAAACATGAAAACCATAGCCATTAAAGGCTTTTTGCATCTAATATGATATATATACTCAATGAACTGGGTTTATAGTCTCACTAAGTTTGCATATCGTAGAAAGAGATGCCTCTTCGTTAGTCATTAAGAGCTCTTGAGAAGAGGCCTACACTAATGAAATTTGGTCATCAGATTGTAAAAAATTGCTATGACTTTATTTGACCACAATCTCACTTGATGGTAAGTGACAATGTATCAAAATCCATAAGACACCTATTCCCTTGTCATCAATATGAGTTGGCTGTGAATGATGATGAACTATAAAACTTGTTATAGGGTGTGATGTGAAGGAAGTAACACAGAACCTGAATAAATCATTAATAGCACAGCAAAATGAACCCAAAGGTCAAGGCATGAATATTTGTTTTCTTTCATTGAAGGGCATAGTTCTTATCTTTACAAGACTATTTTTACCTAGTTAGTAGAGTAAAATATTAAAGTACGTATAATTACTAGTTGGATGCCCTCGGTTTCGCGTAACTTCCCATGAGATTTTTGGTATAATAAGTAGGTACCTATAGGTACCAATTTTCATGAAAATTTGTTTAGTAGTTTTAGCGTGAAAGAGTAACAAACATCTATTCATACTTACAAACTGCCGCGTTAATAATATTAATAGGATTTGTAGAAGAATAGAAGCAAAGGAGTGCTATAGGAGGTTATGCCAACCACCCTCAAATAATATTAAATTACCTTTGCCCAGCTGAAATTCGAAGGGTTCGTTTCTATCTTTGCTAGAGTCAAACTTAGAACCGTCGAGTAGGGTCCCCGTGTAGTGGACTGTAACCTGGCAGCCAGCATTGGGAGTGTCGGTACCCTCGCCTTCTCGAATGATCCGCTTGAGCACTCCACGGTCACCTGCCTTCGAGATATCCACACCCTGATCTACGGTCATGATGCCTGCTTATTTGAAGACGGTGATGATAGAATTTATAGTGCGATAAGATATTTAGCGATTAATGCAGAAATAATTATTCGGATAACTTTACACACCGGCAATGAAGCACTTTCTTTTCTGTCAAATAGTATTGCCAACGCTAAAACTTCTGTTTGCTCATTTTTTTATTTTGCGAATGCCCTTTTACGATGTATGTAGTAGATGCCGTGGGGTATTAGAATAAAAAGTTAAATAAAACTTGTTTATTTCGAGTACCATGACTCACATTTAAAATACATCCGTTAATCATAGCGCGATATAATGTCGTTATCGCGCTAAATAAATACGGAGCGACTTTAGGCACTTTGAGCGCTCAAATCGATTTTATCCATTTACGGAACGCAGGGTATGTGCTGTGCCTTGGGCTAAATTGTCGTACTTCTGTACTTCTATAAATATTCTGAAAAAAATGTTTGGTGCATCGATGGCTAAAAACATAATTAACAAGTTCGCCTCTTTCGTAATCAAATTAGTCACTAGCAATAGCTCGTTTTTTATCGTCCTTGTTAAGCAGAATTGAATTTAAAGCTCAATTTGCCATGAAAACCTTTGTCTAACATAACTATTATCCAGGGTTAAAATAATAAAATCTCAAAGCAATGTAATAATTTTAGAAAATATAAAGGGGAAAGATCTCTGTTGGTAACACATCCATAGTAATCGACGACGATACCATTGCAAGAAAATTTTGTCCAGTATTAGGGAGATTAGAACCGAGTAATCAAAGTGACTTGACTTCTTTGTTTACGGCATCATGTGTGGCCACTCCACGGGAGGTTAATGGGGTGGATGGGAATATATCATAATAATTGAATATTTGGCTTTGTATATAAACTACCTACCTACTCTTGTAGCTGTAACAATGTTCTCTTAAAGATCACCAGACCTATAATGTTAGTGAAATTAGAATCAATAATAATTATGTTTCAGATTGTATACTTATATAAAAAATTGTATGTGTGTCTGTCGTAACAAATAAATTTTTTATCTATCTATCTATCACCATAGGATGATAAGCTTGATCTTTGAGATACAAATTATAATTATAATAAGTATTATGATAAACTATAGGAACAAAATAATTGTATTTAATAGTAATTTTCCATTAGGGAAATGAAGAGAACAATGTTAAACAAAGTTATTTATTTGCCTAGTTTTCAGTCTTAAACATTTTTCTAAAAATGAGTGTTCTGGTAAGTTTTTGTATCACTCAAATTACAATTGGCTTCTTCAAATGTTTGAACAATGCATATACATTCCATATAAATGCTAATTCCATAAAAGTAGATACTCGGGCCTGGATCTCATGGAATGTATCACAACCACAGCAAAAGAACAAAATGATAAAGTAAGCGTTAAGACATGTTAGAACATCTTACAACTATAATAGTTATGTATATATAATAGTTATGGCATTTCAAATTACAAACTAAATACATCAAAACAGAATTGACTCACAATATTGTTTCTCCAACATAATGTTATTTCAAAATAAAACCAAAAATAAGGGAATTACGGTAGGTATGTAGCTCTTTAGGAGTGGCATTTATTTGGACATTTGGTAACATAATATCTATAGTGCTGGACAGTGCTCTGAGAAAGAAGTATTTTATTCTCAGAGAGCCACTCATCGGATCCATCGCAGCAGTCACATATCCCATCATTAACTCTACTAGAAGGCACTTCATTTAAACCATCTGTTGACCTTCTGGGTTTCTTGTGTTGCTGGGTTTCACAGTAAAATGTTCCATTTACGCAAGCATTTGTGCTTGGTTCATCTGTACCATCTTCACAGTCACAGTAGTCATCATTCACACGCTCAAATGGAATCTTCTGTTCCGATTTTAAACACTTGAATTCATTGTAAGTGTCCGGCCGGTACTTCGGCATGTGTAAATAGTATACACCTTTTATAACTCCATGATGGTTGATGTGTCTATCAGCCTCGGAATGAAGATGACTAGCTTCTTTAACTACGTGGTCTGCAGAGATCACTATAAAATTCTTGCTGGCTTCCGAGGTGATGGTTAGAAAGAAATAAAGTTGATAGAGAATGAAACTCAAAACGACACAAACGCTGAGGATTATAACGTTTTTCTTTTTCTTTATACCCATTTCAGCGATGAATAAACAAGTCCACGTATTTCTCGACAGAGCAACAGACGCCTTTTGTTATCAATTTCCATCTGATTTTCCGAGTATACCGGAATCAGAAAGATTTACCAAGAATACGTGAAAATAAAAAATATTTTGTTTTTATGTGTGACGTGACGTGACCAGAGCGGCAGAGCTGCCAGCTCAAGGTTTTGTAGAAAGTCAGACAGCAGCTTACTTACAATGTCAAGCGGTCAAGTCAAATTCCATACTAGACAATCGTTTTTCTGAGTTCCATAGCTCATTCCATAGCAATGCAAATATCGGAGAAATATCGACACTTAATGATATATCGAAGATCGAAGAAGTCAAGTCAAGTCAATGCAAATATTCAAGTAAGATAGCTATAGAAAGAATTAAAAAAAAAAAGAGTCATTATAATGTTTGTTTGTGGAAGTAATACTTCATTGCAAATAATCAAGTAAGCTAGGTAGGAAGCTTTTCCGTAAAGAATTCACTAAGACATGTTTGTTTGTGGAAGATGATGATGTTGATGATGTATGTTTAACGTGTCCGATGCAGATGCACGGCACACGTTCGTCCAGCACACTTAATTTTATCCAAGGTATTATTTTAGTCTGGGACACACTGTACTGTACAAAGTGGTTAAACATTGTACACCTACAATACAATGTACCTATAAAGTCAGACCAACTTAGTTTCTAAAGTCCTACTTGCATTACGTGATGTATGTTGTTCCGCATTAATTATTAGTATGAATTAATATCTATTTCCTCTAAAGTCGCTCGAACAATACGTGATGATAACTTTTCCCTATTACATAATTAAATAGGTTAATCAATAAATAAATCTCGTTAAAGTTTGCAAATCATATCGTATAACGCTTTTGTTTAGATTTTACTGACTGAACACAAAAGACGGTGTTTTGTCGATTTCTCGATGTGTTACCCAAACAACCAGATTAAATCCTGGAAAGGAACCTGTGGGTTCTCTTAGTGCTTCTCTGGTTTTTTATAGGTATTTAAGTAATTTTTAACATATTTTAAGAATATATCTATGTGCTTTGCCTGATCGGTTCCATAATTTTTCTTGTGTAGGTATTTTATTAGAAAGTTTTATTAGTATTTTCTTGCTTTTATGCTGTAAGTGCAAAGATCTTATCTATCTTAGGTTACAGCTAGTTTTTGTACATACACCTTTAATTGCAGTTTCAAGTCTAGTGATGCCTAAGTGCTCTGAGTCAGTGTTGTTCCAAGTAAAATTTAGGGTGGCCGTATCTTAACCAAAAAATTGCCGTATTTAGGTCAAAATTTAAAAAACCGGGCCGTATATGCAAGTTTTTATATTTTTTTTTACAAATAACGCTAATTTGCCGCCATAAAATCCTGCAAATTACTACTCTACTTAAAGGAAGAAAACATTTAAAAAAATAACATAAATTCACATAAGACACAACGTGCCATGCAATGTGCCATGGATCATTGGCAACAGAAGCGATAAAGTCATCATTGTTTCCTATAATTATGTTTGCTTAGTAGTTATGATCTGTTTTTTATGTTTACTATCTCTCATTTTACAATTCAGCCAATATAACTTTAAACTAATAAGGTAACTGAAAATTGTAGCAATATTTTTGGAAATAAATTCAAAGTCTACAAATGAATGGGCCGTCGTCGTAAGATAAGTGTTGTAACTAGAAACAATACTTTAAGGCCCTGTATAAAGACAATATTTAGGTATTAAGTAGTATTATTTAGTAGTTGTGTGTTTCCCTTAGTCGCCTCTTACGACACCCACACGGGAAGAGTTGGGGTGGTGAAATTCTTTGCCGGCACCACACGACTAAGGGAAACACACCGGGGGGCGGGCAGCAGCGCCTTCTGCAGAACAACTACACCGAACTGCGATCCCCAACCCGCATGCCCAGCGTGGGGATTATGGGCAATAACCCCCAAATAATGATGCCATCTATGGCGCTCATTAGGGGAGGCCTATGTCCAGCAGTGGACTATTATAGGCTGGTGATGTTGATGTTGATGTTGATTTAGTAGTTCGTAGCGCTTGACAAATAAAGTTGAAAATGGTGATGCGTTTGATTTAGTTGAATCTCTTGTTTGACAATGTCAACATTATTTATCGGTTTTAATTAATTTTAAATGTAAATACACCAGTTAATTAAAACCTTTATACATATTTCTCTAGATGATAAAATTACCTTTCTTACAGTAACAAAATTATGAAATGATATCACTCAAAATATTGAGCATTTCGAGACGAAAAAGTATTTTCGTGTTCTTTCTTGCGATATTTTTTTCAAGTTCCTAGATGGTTTTTATGAAATATTTTTGTATAAGTCTTTTTTCCATACACTTGACTATAAACTGTATTTTTTTTGGGCTTGTAATATGTCGCAGTAAGCCTAACTGAGCGACGAAAAATTGGTCGTTTTACGATGTCTGTCGTTGGGCAGAGCCTTAATTACACATCCTAGAACAATACAACATCCTAAGTGTCAAAATTAAAACACTAGTAAGGTACATACGTGCCGTCTCATTTTATCAGGTTACTTTATGACTACCTACCTACAGTGGAAACCCTTTGCCAGAAAGAAGCCAGTCGTTCCGTTACACAAAGAAACTCGGTTTTGTTAGCGCTTCCGATACCGGCCGTATAATTTCATACAAATAATATACGGCTTTGAAATGTCTGCCGTAAGCCGTATTTTTGACGATTTACCCGGGCGAAAACCGTATAATACGGCAATTGCCGTAGCTGGAACAACACTGCTCTGAGTTTATGTATAGTTTTTTCTCTGTTGTTAATTAATTATATAATATAAGGTGGATTAGAAAATAAGATTAAAGTGTAGGTTTAGCCATAAATCTTCTTGTGCTGGCAGCACTGACTGTGGTTGCAGCACTTCTAGTCCTCAGAAAAACGATCACTCTAATTCTGATTCTGAGTTACCCAATGACATTGACATTGTCACTACGTACCCTAGTGCTGCCAGTACATAGACTAATAGACACCTTTGCAAGTCCATTTAGTTTTACCCGAAAAAAAAATTAACCTTTTGAATTTCGAGGTTATGTTGTTATTCCTCATCAATTTTGTTTATTTTGCTGTTTGTTGCTCTGTAACTGTTTGTAAAGCAATAGAAAATAAAGTGCAGGATGTGGCGCCGATATTTGTTATGGTTTGCCCAAGAGCATGTGGATTTTCGTCACGCTGTGAGTTACTTTTACCAAAAATCTATATGAACCATTGCATCTGTTGAAAGTCGAATAATTACCGAGAAATGCTTTAAATTTCAGGAAATGCAAAGTATTCTCGATCTATTAAAGATACCGATCAACTACATAGAGAAACCGTGTATAATGAAGCCATACTGGGTGGTTGAATTGCCTTCGGAGGAGTGTGCTAAGCAGATTGCCTCTCGGTCAGTTTTATTGAAAAACTGTATAGAACTGTGGTCTAGAGCAAAAACAGAAACTCAACTCCACAAGAATTTACAAGAAGCATACAAAAATTCCACCAGAAAGTGGTTCATAGAAGACAATCCAAGTCATGATATCAGTGATTTGCACATTTGCCCAAAGGAACTGATTGAAGACTGCTGTTCTGAAAGAACTTCTTTCAAAGTAGAAGTGGAAACATTTTGTAAACATTTCAGTATGAAAGAGAAAGTGGAGAAGATTGAAGTAAATACTCATTTAAGTAGAATAAATAAAGACTTAATAGTGTGTGTTCTTTGCACAGATAATAGGGTAAACGATGAGAAATTTCATACATTTTAGTGATGTCAAATTTAACTGATGTAGCTGCTCATCTTCCCATAATCATTTGAAGAACACTACCTAAAAACCGTCAGTAGTTTTGTTATTATAATTTAGTTTGAAGTGTATGTTTGTAGAAGTTCGAGCACTTACCCCTGAAAGGTCCAATTCGCCTGAAGAATCCAGATGTGATACTGAGTTATGTGGAATTTTACGGCATGGACCCTAATGATGTTCCTGAGAAACCTTATGATTTATTTTTTGGAAAATGGGTAAGGCAACTTATAAATCAGGTTAGAGAGAAGTCAGAACAAATGGACTCATTAAGTTATGCAAGTTTTGTGATTTACTCCATTTTGCATGTGCAAAATATAGTTCTTACTTTTTTATGGAGATGGGAAGGGACTTGGTTAAAAACATTTCAAAATATGTTTCTGTCTAGCTATGTTTCATCATCATCATCATCATAGGCCTTCCCCGTCCCTCCCTAACAAGTGCCATAGATAATATTATATTAAAACAGGGTACAAATGTTTATATGACACTATTTTGACACCAGTTTTATTTGAATGGAAACCAGTCCTCAAAAGCTCTGATGCGCCTTCGCATTGCCCGCGACTGACGACGCGACTCAGGAGTGCTATGACTGCACTGTCAATAACTTCTAAAAAAGATGGTTCCGCCCCACCGGTTTTTCATTAACCTTAAAAAATAAAATAAATTTAAAAATCTTTTATTTCGGATTTCATTGATCCATAATTTGTTAGTAAACTTAAAATAAAATTACAATTAAAATTAATTAAATCAAATACATAAAATTTAAAACAATTTATCAAAAACAACTTAAATTATTTAACTAAATTACATACAATTAAATCCAACTAATTACATACTTTTTTATTTTATTTTATTTTATTTAATTACATACTCAATTACATACTTAAGTCCATGCTAGCAAGCTATAAACTAATTATTAAATAATAATCTTAAATGTGAGATTGCAAAATAATTATTGTAAATATTCTTTCTCTTTGTTTTAATTATTGATGTGTTGAATTTATATACCTATTTACTCGTAATTGTTAACTAATTATTCCTTTTATTTTGTGAATTGATTGTTATGTACCAATTTTATGGACCTATGCAGTCTGAAATCAAGAATTTGAATTGAAAATTGAATTGATGTTCCAGGTAGCAGATGGTCAAAGGGACCTCATCCAGTTCCACACGCTGAAGAAGCGTCAATTCATCGGCAATACGAGCATGGACGCGCAGCTCGCTCTCCTGATGGCCAATCAGGCGCAGGTCCGGACCGGTGACGTCATTCTCGACCCGTTCGTAGGGTCCGGCTCTCTGTTCGTAGCGGCTTCACATTTTGGAGGTAATCTTGACCTCTGTGGCGCGGTGGGTGAAGGCCCGCCAGTGACGCAGGAGGTTGCGGGTTCGATTCCCGCCTCGCGACAAATACTCGTACGATCTGCAGATATTTGTTCAGGGTGTTCTGGTCGTTTTCTGTTTATGGTAAAAAATATCTGAATATGTTAGAATATTGTTTTACGTGTATAAGTCATCTAGTACCCATCATAACACAAACGTTGCTTAACTTGGGGCTAGATGATGCTGTGTGGATTGTCCAGCATTATTTGTTTATTATTTATTTATCTATTTTATGACAGAAAGTCACCCGCCGGCTATCTCAAATAGGCGGCGCCATTGCCCCATATTGCTTAGTTAGAGTGAGGTGTTGAAACTGAATCTAAGAAACTACTTAGGTCTTATACACTAACTATGTGTTACTAAAAATACCTATTGAAATAAACGTTTTTATTATTATATATATTTCAGCGTATGTGTGGGGCTCAGACATCGATTTCATGATGCTTCACGGCCGAACCCGCCCGACTAGAGTTGGACAAAAGGTAACAATGTATGTATTTCTGGGAAATGGTCACAAACACAAAATACACATCCCTTAATAAATCTTGGATAAGTTAAGACAGGATAAGGAACATATTTGTGGAATCTTAAACATCACTACATAGTATAAAACAAATTCGCTTCCCGCTGTCTGTTTGTTTGTCCTTAAGTATGTATGTAGGTATATATGAATGTACTAGTGGTTTCTTTTTCACTTCTTCCATTAGTGGACAAAAAATTTAAGTGAAGAGAAATCAATAACACCTTATTTCTATTTGTTATAATAATTAACTGTATGAAATTTGACTTGTCTAAGTGCTTATTTTGTAAGCCTAAAGAAATAAAGTTATTGAATCTGAATCTGAATCTATGCTTAAATCTGTAAAACTACGCAATGGATTTCGGCTTTTTTATAGATAGAGTGATTCAAGAGGAAGGTTTTTGTATCAGCTTTGCTGCCGTGTGAAGCCGGAGCGGGTCGCTAGTTAATAATACAACAAACCTACCTCATGAATCACATCCAAAGACGAAAACTCGCTAAGTAGTGTTTGAGCTTATTGCGTCCAGTCAAACAGACGCAGAAAGCCTTAATTTATACAAGAGACCCGCCCCGGCTTTGCTCGGGTGCAGTGCTGGTATAAGTGCATTCATATGTTATTCCAGGTCATAAAATATCTCTGTACCAAGTTTCATCAAAATCTGATAAGTAGTTTTGGCGTGAAAGAGTAACAAAAATCCAACCATATTTACAACTTTTCGCGTTTAATTGTAGGATTTGTATTTTAGTTAATATGTAAAAGTGGAAAAAATCTAAATCAAAGCGCTTTATTTCCTTTAGACCTCACAGGACTCTTGGAAACTTGTAATTAGCGAGCAGCGATCAAATTATCATATAATAATAAAAAAGACCCTCTGTTCTTCCATTTTCAGGTCCGAGAAAAAGAGGAAAGTATACGAAGCAATTTAAAACACTACGGCACAGAGTCGCGGTACCTCGACGTAGTCGTCAGCGACTTTTCCCTGCCGCTGTGGAGGGAGAGCTTTAAGTTCGACGCTATTATCACTGATCGTAGGTATTTAACTCCCCCTCCCCACCCCTATTTAGGCTCCGGTGGCGGAATAATTTCCCATACAAACGTAATACATTCCCATACAAATCCAGTATACAAATAATAGCAGTACATGATGAAAATAACAAATCATTCAAATTACAAATCATTTTGGAATGATTTGTAATTTGTGCATATTTTCACCATGTACCTACTGCTATTATTTGTTGTAGAATAGTATTTATCTAGGTTCCTATAACAAAATTTTATATACCAATACAAATTTTTCAAAGAAAACACGTTTTCTTATTATTTGTGTGAGATAGACCATTATTTTCAAAAACGCTTGTGGTAGGAACCTAGATAAATACTATTCTTTGGGAAATGTATCCGTTACAGGAGCCTTAAGCACTCAAGTCCAAATGATTTGCTAAGATACATTGCCAAGCGACTTCGCCGTGGCTTCATCCCAATTCCTTACAAAAATACAAAAAATTGACTACCGCAAAAGTTAAAAACTGCGTAGCGGAGCCAGCGCCCTCCTCCGCAAACAAATTAATTATGTATGTTCCATATAAAAACATAAAGATAAGGATTAACAATTAACCTAGTATTATAAAAAAATATTTATTTATTTTCACTGTGTTCAACCTTACATAGAAAGGATAGTAGAAGTGTAGGGTTTGCGCGAAAGAAGTGAGCTTTCCGCAAGTTTTTACTGCAAAATTTGTGGCATCTCGCCTTTTTTAAGTCGTCATTCATATTCCATTAATTTCCAATTCTGTTTTTATAAAATAAAGTTAAGACAAAATTACCCATTAGCCAAATGTATGGCTAGATTGTAATATTATTCTTGTGTATTTAGATAAATATGCTAGAAAACAATAATAAAAAATCACATTCCCCTTTGTGGGACCGATTTAGAATGCTATTGTATTCGATGGTCTGCGTTAGGCCGGAATAGTTATAAAGTTTAGCGCAAGTTATAACTATCTGTTTGTTGACGCAAGCCGATGAATTTTTTTTTATTATTTTAGCTCCATACGGCGTCAGAGAACCAGCGGAGAAGATTGGCATACAGAGAGAGAACTATTCATTGACAGAGGAGCATTTGGTGAACCACATACCAGCCAAGGTAAAATAAGTAAATAAATAAATAATGCTGGATAATTCACACTTATCTAGCCCCAAGCTAAGCAGAGCATGTGTTATGGGTACTAGATAACTGATATAAATTATAATATACGAGTACATAGATAGTTTTTATTATAGGAAGATAGAAAACGTCCAGAACACCCTGAACAAAACCAAAGTATGTAAAAGTTGCATTTCAATGCAATCTTTAAAAAAACATTCACGCTTTTTTTGACACTAGACGGCGCTGCTAAAGCTGCAAAAGTCAAGTGTCAAAATAAACAACGAAATAAATTTCTGTTAATCTTGTTGATTTTCTGTTAATTGTTGAGGAACACCTTTCAGATAATGTCATCACTCATCAGGCTATAAAGCCATGTTGTATATTTGACAAATAATGCTGGACAAGTGGACAATCCACACAGCATCATCCAGCCCCAAGATAAGCAGAGCTTGAAGTGTCCCTCATTATTTCTTTGGGTTTGACATAGTTACAATCTACATCGCTGCGCAGCTTGGCTTTCATGTAAACCCCATGTAAGTGATTATTTATTGATAAATTTGATGTTGTTTATTGGCAGGTAGAGTATGTCCTGCCTCACATATACAGCGACCTGCTCTGCTTTGCCGCGAGACACTTGGAGGTTGGACGACGGCTCGTGTGTTGGTACCCGCTGGTTAGGTGAGTTGTAAGGAGATTAGCGTCTACGACTACGGTCTTGCGGATACTAGGTAGCATATCACTTAGGGAAAATTAATTGACTTATGTAACATCAACAACATCAACATCACCAGCCTATAATAGTCCACTGCTGGACATAGGCCTCCCCTAATGAGCGCCATAGATGGCATCATTATTTGGGGGTTATTGCCCATAATCCCCACGCTGGGCATGCGGGTTGGGGATCGCAGTTCGGTGTAGTTGTTTTGCAGAAGGCGCTGCTGCCCGCCCCCCGGTGTGTTTCCCTTAGTCGCCTCTTACGACACCCACGGGAAGAGTTGGGGTGGTGAAATTCTATGCCGGCACCACACGGCTTGACTTATGTAAGGTCTAAAGAAAATAATGCACTTTGATGTTTGATATGATATTTTCAAAGAATTTATACAAAACAGTTTACAGTAAACAATTACTTCATTAACTTACATTATCATATAACTTAATAAAATATGTCTCTTTAGAGGTAATGCGATACCTGACATTGACACTTGACTTTTGTGCAGCGCCATCTAGTGTCAAAATAAAAAGCGTTATTGTTTCTTTTAAGATTGAAAAGCCCTCAATTACAACCTTCAATTGATATTGCTGACCATACCACAGATAGTTACTAAGGTAGACATACCGGGGGGCGGGCAGCAGGGCCCTCTGCAGAACAACTCCACGGAACTGCGATCCCCAACCCGCATACCCAGCGTGGGGATTATGGGCAATAACCCCCAAATGATGAATAATGCCATCTATGGCGATCATAAGGGGAGGCCTATGTCCAGCAGTGGACTATTATAGGCTGGTAATGTGATGTGTATGTCGTAGTATGTAAAGATAAATAAATAAATAATGCTGGACAATCCACACAGCATCATCTAGCCCCAAGCTAAGCAGAGCTTGTGTTATGGGTACTAGATGACTGATATATGTAATACAATATTATTATAGATAGATATTTTTTATTATACATAGAAAACGACCAGAACCCCTGAACAAATATCTGCAGATCGTACAAATATTATATAATATATCCTTTCACCCCCCAGAGAAGAATACTCCCCATCGTCTCTGCCCTCCCACTCCTGCATGTCGCTGGTGAGTGACTCTGAACAAGTGCTGTCCCGGGCGACGGCGCGCCGCCTGCTCACATACCAGAAGGTGGCTGAACCCGCGCCGGACATGACCCGGGCTGAAGCGGCAGACTATAACTTCAGGTATGTCTATGGTCTATCTCAACATTATGGTCCAGTGACACTGTGTGTTTAGGCCTTCTCTTTTATGGCTGGCTTATATGTTTTAAATTTTTTTTTAAATTTGTTTTAGTCATAAGTTTTGAGAATAAAGAATTATTATCTTATCTTATTTAGTTGTCAAGTTGGACCTAAATTTTAACGCATTTTATTCTCATGAGTAAAAACTTTATTAACATGGAAAATTACAATTAGAACGAAATAACCATATAAAAACTGGTATTTACAATTGAGTTAGCTGCAGACTGTTGCAAACAAACTACAGGTAGTTCAAATGTTTCATATCACCAGTCGGATGCGTCCCCAAGACGCTGTCTACATTGCCTCGCTATATGGCAATGCTGATGCGCTGCGCCAGATCTGACCAGCTTTCAGGTCACACATAGCTTCGACAAATTTTAACTTCATTTGCGTGTTAAGTAAATAAGATAGTTGTGTCTGTGCGCGTCAAGTAACAATCCCCAAAAATATATTTATATTCTGCTCATCAACTCGGTAACTAAATTTTACTCACCAATAAAGTAACTGTTTATTAGTCGCTTAAAATTAACTACTTGACAACATCAATGTGTAAAACCAGTCATTAAACAACAGCTTGACTGCTTCGATTCTGATGATGTCGTCCCACCATCTAACAAGAGTTCTGTCTTATGAATGCCTCGTTCTTACTGTCCACCTCTACAACCTAACTGTAACCTACTGCAAAAATTATAACTCAAGACATTGTCTTTTCATTGTTTTCCCTTGGTTTTTAAAGACGGCTGTCTCATTTGCTGATTTGTTTATGCAAAAAGTACCATGAATGACATTTCGCTTCAAATCATGGAACTACGGGACTCTAGTAGTTTTTTTCCTTTCAGAGAGAAGTACTTTTCACTGGGAGAAGGGCAGATGACGCGAAAAGAGATCAAGAAGAAGAGGCAGGAAGAACTGGCATCCTATATAGCTAGCAGACAGCAAGCAAGGATAGATTATTCATGATATTGAACTGTAAGGACCTTTAAATAAGATGCAAATTGTAAATAAAAATCATTATTAATTGTTATTGTCTTCTTTACCTATGTTAGGGATTCAGTAGGTAGTCTAAATAATTAATGATAAAATGTAAAGTCAACATAATTACATTTATTCATACAAATATCCAACCACTACAATGTTGTAAATGAAAGATACATAACGCAATAAATAATATTTGTTCCCGGCCTTGTGGGTATTTTCTATGTTTAAAAAAACATCTAGCTAAGAAACACATAGTATTAACCATGTCAGTTGCCGAACCCATTATACAGGGTGGCCCATAAGTCCTTTGAAATTTAAATTTCGAATAAAAGTCAAACGGTGTGCAGGAATGGCGCGCGGGGTACGGGGGAAGCACCAACGGTCTTTCGGAATTCAGTCGCCATGGAGCGTTTCACCGGTGCGGACCGTGCTTTTTGTGTGCGCGAGTTTTATCGCAACAATGATTCTGCTACCGTTGCGCGGCGTAAATTTCGAGAAAATCACAATTTATGCAACTCCAAGTGTTCAAACGATTAAGAATTGGGTTAATAAGTTCGAGGAGAGCGGTTCTACGTTGGATAACGTAGAACCGCTCTCCTATTATAAAACGGTCAGGTCGACCAAGGACATCACGCACGGAAGAAACCATCGAGATGTAGTGAAACTTACTTTTTTGAGGACAGCAGAGGTCGCGCGGTTACTGTTACTTCGCAGCGCTATGTGGCAATGATCGAGAACTTTTTTACACCAGAGTTGCAGAATTTTTCAGGCTTCAATACGCGGACCTGGTTTCAACAGGATGGAGCAACTGCCCATACCTCTAACACCGCTATGCCCGTCGGCCGTCAACTTTTCCCTAGTAAAGTGATCTCTCGAAGAGGAGATATTGCCTGGCCACCACGTAGTCCGGATCTGACCCCAATGGACTTTTTCTTATGGGGTTATCTTAAGAGTAAAGTGTATGAAACCAACCCGTGGTCAATCGTTGTCTTGAAAGAAAATATTCGACGAGAAATGGCAAGCATTACAGAACTTACTTGCCGCGCAGTGATGGACAATTTTAGACGTCGCTTACAGGAGTGCCGCGATTGTAACGGATTATTACATTTAGATGATGTAATTTTCAAAAAATAATTCCCATTTTATTAGAATTACTTCAAAATAAAAACCTTTATCATATGTATTGTTATTAGTTTTTTTATGTTTTTTTTACATTTCAAAGGACTTATGGGCCACCCGGTACAAGGTTTGATTAGCTTAAGGCTAGATGCTGTGTGAGTGGTCCAGTATTATTTATATTTATTTTAAATGCCATCAAAATCAAAATCAAAGTGCTTTATTTCCTTTAGACCTTACAGGATTCTTAAACACATCGCCCACAAACATAACTTACACCCATTCCTCTCAAGATAAATATAGACTAAAATTGCTTTAAATAATTTTGTAATCCACGTGTCATCTACAAGACCCAATTTCATTTATCAATGGAAAATTTATCATTAATTGAAATATTGGAAAAAAATCAAATCATGGTAAATATCCCGTTATCAATGACTTTACTTTAAATAACCGAGATACATAGTTTCAATTAAATAGTGAACCTTTTGATTGACTGTCGTCTAAACGAAGTTCAAACAAAACTATATACCTTGAATAATTAGATACTCTTTTAGCGTTTTTGAACTTAATGCTCTTATAAAGAAACGATACTTATTATTAGACACGGAACACTAAACAACCCTAGCATCACTCGGTAATAGCCAAGTTGATCAACATCTGCGTGAGCGCATCATCCGGCTGGCCCGGCTTCCGGCTGACTTGTTTCTGCGCCCACTGGCAAAGCTTCCACACTTCCGCGCGCTTGCTGCTGTTGCCGCCGCTCTTGTACTGGGTTAGTAGCTGGTTGGTGGTCTGAAAGGTATACCGTTTAACTGTTAACAAAATGCATTATAAAAAATATCTATCTATTTAATAATATTGTATTATGTATATCAGTCATCTAGTACCCATAACACAAGCTCTGCTTAGCATGGGGCTAGATGATGTTGTGCGGATTGTCCAGCATTAAAAAAAAAAAATGGTCGGCATGGAATGCGAAGACTATGTCACGTTCTAGGTCGGAGACTGGGGTCAATTGAAACAAACTTCATAACTCGAAAACGGTTAGTAACAGGGGAAGGGAAGGGGAGAAAGAAGCGAGTTACAAATCGGAACGTTTCGCTTAATACACGACCGCTTCGAGCGCGCTGGAAATTTTTATGGGTGCATTGCTTTTTTGACTCAAAGAGTAACTTCTTTTACTATTATTGTTTTGCGTATTGCACTGAAACTATTTTTCTAATTTTTTTGCAGCCTAGTTTAATTTGATTGCCCGTCTATCACCTCTGGTTTTTTAAGTTTCATAAAGTATTCAAAGAGAAGGCTTGTGGTCAGTTGAAACAAACGTTTCGGGGTCAAATCAATTAAGTTAATTATGTATGTAGCCAGATAGTCTGCCTAAAGTTAAAACCCATAAACAAATAAGGGTATAGAATGAAGTTACACTACCAATTTTCTCAAAAACGTTTCAATTGACCCCAGTGTACCCTTATCACAGGACTGCACACTCTACATAGTGACACTGAAAACTGATTGGTCTTTGTAGAGACTGATTCCATGACAATGAGACACTATAATAATACGCAGAGCGTTTATCCAACGCAAAGGATGTATACAGGGTAAGTTTTTTTAGGGGCTGCTTGAAGAACTGTAACTAGAGTTAAAGTTGAGAGTTATCGAAAAGTCATGTAAAGAGTTACATGCAGGATTATGAACTCGTGTATTATATTGTGTATCTCGTATATTCTATAAGTACTTATATCAGTCATCAAGTACCCATAACAAAATCTGCTCGACTTGGAGCTAGATAATGCTGTGTGGAATGTACGAGCATTATTAGTATATTTATAAGCAAAAATCCTCAGGATATTAATAAATGTTTAATCACTTACCAAGAACAAGCCCAGTAGTGCTCGCAAGTTGTTAGGGTTGAGTTTCAATGCTTGGCAGTAGTATGTCTTTGCTAGCTCCAAATTTTCTACACCTCCCTAGAAAAGATATTAGATTAAGAATAAAGGTCGGCCTCTACCATAATAAGGTGGTGTATTTCGATAATTGGAAAAATAACAGCTTTGGTTAAATTTTATGTACAGTTAAGTAGTGTATGAAAACTTCTGTCACAAACTTCAAATATAAGTTATCAACATCATCATCAACATCACCAGCCTATAACAGTCCACTGCTGGACACAGATCTCCCCTAATGAGCGCCATAGATGGCATTATCATTTGGGGGTTATTGCCCATAATCCCCACGCTGGGCATGCGGGTTGGGGATCGCAGTTCGGTGAAGTTGTTCTGAAGAGGGCGCTGCTGCCCGCCCCCCAATGTGTATCCCTTAGTCGCCTCTTACGAAACCACCCACAGGAAGAGTTGGGGTGGTGCAATTCTATGCCGGCACCACACGGCAATTTTTTTACAATAAGTTATCGTCCAATTATAATTTCGGCTAACACTATTCCCCTAAACCGTAGTAAGTCGGACGGTGCCAAATAGCTTGGCAATTGTTGACCTATCTCCACGAGATCAAATTAATGTAGAATTTATATATACAGGGTTATAGATAGATGATCAACAACCTCTTAAAAGAAACTTGGGTAGATTAAGACTAACAAATTTTGTTGTTGTTATGTACATTATTATGTATATTACCATAGTGTATCGTATATCAGCCAGCCGCTGCATATGCAGGTGGTGGTGCGGCTGGTGCAGCAGCATCTCTTCAGCGCAGAACGCGGCGCGCGAGTAGTTCCCCGTGCGCAGGTACAGAGAGCAGAGCTCTTGCCACGCTTCCACGTCAGACATGAACCTGGGAGTGATATTCAATTTCAAATTATCACATCACATCATCGTCAGCCTATAATAGTCCACAGCTGGACATAGGACTCCCCTAATGAGCGCCATAGATAGCATTATTTATGAGTTATTTGAGAGTTTATGCTCATATTCCCATGCCGGGCATGGGGATCGCAGTTCGGGCAGTTGTTCTGCAGAGGGCGCTGCTGCTCGCCCCCCGGTGTGTCTCTAAGTCGCCTCTTACGACACCGAACGGGAAAAAGAATTGGTATGGTGAATTGCTTTGCCTGAACCACTTAATTTTTACTTTAATTTATGTGAATGGTATAGACCATTTTCAACCTTTAAAAAATATTTCGAACCTACCGTAAACTATATATGCAAAATTTGAGTTACTTTTGAGGTATCCTGGTTAGTTTGGGTTTATCTAGTCATCTAATAATAATACATACACAGTAATATTTAACACAATCTGTGGTTACTTTGGGGCAATTATTCAAAATGTGGTCTAGATGTTTAGTTAGACGTAGGCAAAACTACTCAACAGATCAGGTCAATATTTTTGTATGTATGTATTCTTTCTAGACCAGGAATAATACATAAGCTATTTTACCCTGTAGAAATGCGTGCACATCCGTGCATAGAACCTGGTTTAATAAAAACAATAAAGGTACTAACTTGTTCAAATAGTCCACCAGCTCAACAATAGCATCCGTGATTTGTCCCTTGGCCTTTAGAATAGCGATGCGTCGCTTCCTTGCAGCAGAGTCAGTTGGGTCCGCGGATATAGCCATATCCATGAGTTCTAGAGCCGAGTTGTAGCTGGAAAGAATGTTGAATAATTTAATTAGTAACTAGCGACCTGTTTCGGCTTTGCATGGGTCCAATGCCGTTAAATCACTCTATTTAATCTATATTATATTATCTATTGAATTATTAAAATATTTAAAAAAACCGCATAAAAATCTGTTGCAGTTTTAAAGATCTAAGCATGCATAGGGACAACAGACAGACAGCGGGAAGCGACTTTGTTTTATACTCAAAAAAATCAAAATCAAAGTGCTTTATTTCCTTTAGACCTTACAGGACTCTTGGACTATGTAGTGACAATTTATTACCAATTCTGTGAAACCTCTAAAAAGATTCAGCAAGATGCAACCACCCTTTATTCTCATTCCTCATCATATCATAAATTATAGACATTCCAATATTAGTGTATTAGTATTCATGTTGCTGGACAAATTGACATCATATCATAAATTATAGACATTCCAATATTAGTGTATTAGTATTCATGTTGCTGGACAAATTGAAAGTAATAATCTAGGTATATCTGTACATATACCTAAATAAAAAAATTATAAAGCTTCCACATGAACATCCTTCAGTAGTTTTGTCTGTGGAAGTAACAATTATTTATCCAAATCTTTATTAACAAAGGAAATTACAATCAAACAACCAAAGCAAATAACAGTCAGCTGAAAACAATCTATTTCACATATATGAAGTAGGTGTTTGAATGTCCTCATAAAAATATCATATATTATACTGTTTTTTTTGGGTACACTTCCAATTGGCATTGATATGGATTAGTCAAGCTGAAACTGTAGTTTGTTTGCAACAGTCTGCTGTTAGCTCATTGTAAATATGAGCCCTATATACACTTACTCTCCTTGTGCTTCAAATAGAGCAGCCCTGTAGCGCTGCAGCCTTGCACTCACAGGGAACTCCTTGCTTAGGATCTTAAAGCAATCATTCACCTCTTTGTACTGGTGGCAATCCAGGGCTGCAAATATCACTTGTTCCAGGATCAGGTGTTCTGTAAAATAAACCAATCTGTTAATTGAATATAATTATTTTGAACAGGTTCCTTGTATGTGCAATTTATTTATCTTAACACTAAATGGATCATGTTGAAAATCAACACATTGTAGACCTATCTGGAACAGTCTGGCCTATTTGGAACAGTAAATTGGCTCCAACTTTTGTTCCTCTACTTTAAATTAAAAATGTGCTAGCAAAGCTACAGGATGAACTTAGTGACTATATAGATAATAATTAGGCATTATTTCTTACTTTCATTCCCAAGTTTATCAACACTGTCACTGAGTTCTGTCTCCCATATCTCCATTACATCTTCACTTCGTCTCTCGTTGCCTTCTCTCCAGGTACGAAGGAGATCTTTTGCTTCTGTAATAAACCAATCCTCAATCATGTTGTGCCATCAATGAGCTGTCAATTTACTGCATCATAATAATAGATCCAACCACTAATAATTTAAAGCACCATGTATTTGTAAATAAACAGACCATTTTTTAGCAACCTATGAATACATAATTTAATTTTTAATAGGTACTTATTAGCTGAGATATGTGAAACTAAAGTGGGGTTGTTTCGTAGACGGAAATTGTAGGCTTATTCTCGGTCTATGGTAGTTATTAGGTTTGGGTTAACACAAGGTAGCTATAGGCTTGTATGTTTCCATTTCTCACTTACCAGTAAGAGAAATTCCATCGTAATTATATGACATTGTTCGGTGTTTTTTTGTGCAAATAGTACAACAAGGTTTTAATAAATTTCTGTCTGTTCAAACCACAGAACACTAATTAATATCCTAAATTCCTAACGGAGCTAAAACAGTGAAAAGAAGAATGATGAGAAAATCTGCTCCGCAAAGTCCGCAAAATCAAAACTTAAGTACACCTGAAATTGACATTGACTGCATGCAGTTGACATGACAAAATGTGTTAGCCATTGAATAAGTGAATGAAAGTCGTATGTCAATAAATTTATTGCCAGATTTGATTGATTTTGTTGGTAAAATACCAGAAAAAACTTTCTAAGGAGACTAGACTAAAGTTTCTACGAAGTAGGTACAATGTGATTTAGTTAAACATGAAGGTATAATACACACAAGGGCGTCGCCAGGGGGGGGGCAGAGGGGGCAGCTGCCCCCCCTAGAGGTCAAAAAATGTACCTAACCAACTGCAAAACAACGAAAGTCCTGCTATTGTCTTGCTTTGCCGATAAATCCCGCATAAATTCACTATCACTAGGAGTAAGTAGTGACAGTTAGTACCTACAAATAACTTCTCTTCAAAATTTTTAGCATACGTCCGAATAAGTCTCTAAAAAAAATCGCGGCTCGCTCCGCTCGCCGTTTATTGTATAGACTTCAGTTTCGACTATTTCCAGCGGCCACACACTACAAAATATCGGCGCTTTTTGCACTAGGTACCTAATGACCCGAATACAATAGTTGTCGTGCTGGCTCATTCAGTTGCAGTGTTGAATGCCAGTTGTAGATCATATTGTTTCCAGACCAGGCAAATAGGAAAATTTTAAACACTTTGCCTTGAAAATTACTTGGATAAAGTTAGCGTACATAATCATCAGCCCATGTTATCATAAGTTCTAACATCCCCCCCCCCGCTGATTAGTAATTTTTTCTGGCTACGGCTTGCCCCCCCCTGGGCCGTGGGCTGGCGACGCCCTTGAATACACAACCATTATATCAATACAATTATCATCACGTATTGCACGTTGCAATTAGTGTGAATTATAGATATGAATTCAGGTTTAATGCGGAGCAATATAAGTCACATAATGCACGAAGGACTTTAGGGCAACTAGATTGGTCTGACCTACCCTACATTATTGCACTTTGTACAGTAGGATAATTAAGCGAAGCCGAAACCGATAAACTGCCACATCTAGCCAGCAGCTATTGCGCTAGTCAACATTTGAATGAATGATGCGTTTTGACAACGACATTGTCATAATACAATATCTGTGGAGCTTTGACGTTTTGGTTCCGTTCTACGCATTAAATGTTCTTTATGATTATTGTTGATTGTAAAATTTTGTTCATAGGCAAGCCACAAAATCTCGTTCGAAAGGGAATAATGGAACCTAAAACTGCTGGCTGTTTGTTGTGTGTGTGAACGTGAACGAAACGTCTGCAATATGTCTGACTATTTGGAAATATTTTTAGATGAACTGTAGTTGTAAATTTAGTGAATAACTTTCCAATATTTTAAGTTTGCCATGGATTTTATGTGATAATAATTAAAACTTTAAACTGGTAAAACTTTTTTCATCGATAATCTTAGTTATACGTTCCACTGACTTCGTTCCTCATCCATCATACAATGCTAACTTTTTATGTTCAATGGCCTTTATCTTTGAGTTTTGTTTTCTTTTGTCCTCGGTTCGCATGTCAGACAAGTTTTCAGCATTCGATTATGCGTCGTAATCCTGTATATTTATTCAGGGTGTTCTGTCCCACAGATCGATAGAAGATCGCAGCGAAGTTATGTGTCGTTTTGAACGAGGGGATTTCGTGTGAATAGTGGATATGCGCGTCACGGACATTGCTCGAACAGACTCGCGTCGAGTGTGCGTGCTGTGACGAAACTTATCGTTGTAATCGGCGACTGCAGGGTCGTCGGTCGGTCGTGGGGACATCGCGTGACGTCAGCATGGAGTCTCTCGTGCAGTGCCCCGTCTGCACGCTGTTCCTGCACAACGGCATGACGCTGGAGTCGCATCTAGACACGCACCCCAAGGACCAGGTCATCAAAGCTCTCTGCAGCTTCACCAAGACGAGCGCCAGCTGTGGCAGCAGTCGCACGCCAACTCCGGCCCTCTCCGAGCGATCCTACAGCCGCTCACGCACGCCGGTCACCGAGGACAGTGGAACTAACCCTTGGAATGGAAAGGAACAAGATCCCTTCTGGGCGAGGACCCCCAGCGTCAGCTCCATCAGAACCCCGAGTGGGTCCAGCCGCGCGCCCAGCAGGACGCCCAGCCAATCCAGCCGCGCCCCCCGTAGAACCTGTAGAACCCCCAGATCTCATTCATCAACCAATGCATCAAGAACACCTGAAATGAGTATGGTTGATAATTTGGCATATGAAGCAACAACAGGCAGTAATTCATCACAAAACTCATCTGGCCATTCTAACTCACATTCAGTTATAAAAAGTGATAAATCAGTACACTCCGTGTGCCAGTCTCCTTCTTCACAAGAGTATGATCCACAGTACATAGATTACTCTGAACAGCCAGAGGATAGAGAGGTGAAATATTCCCGAAGCGCCGAGTACAATGCACTCAACGCTAATAGCAATGCGCTCAATGCTAACAACATGTATTCTTTCAATGTGCCAATGCCTGGAACGGGGTCTATGTTGCCTTCACTGCCACCTCACATGATACCACCCCGGAAGAGAACAGAACCAGTCAAGGCTGCCACCCCTATGAAACACAACAACCTACTCAACCTTGTTAAAAATAATATAAGTGGAATGCAGAAGCCACCTCCTTACATGGCTAACCGCAATCCATACCAGATGGTTCCCAAAGCAATCCCAACTTTTGTTCAAAAGAATGTTCAAAACAGTATGATCATGGCGAGCGGTCCGCCCAACAGTCAATTAAAAATTGATGCCAAAAATGTGCCTCCAATGGTTCAAAACCACTTCAATCTGGCCACTGGTACCTTCACCCCAGGTACTACTGTCGTCACTCAGAACTCCCAGTACTTTTACCAGGAAATGGTGCAGAATATTGACCCTAAAGGTTTTGTTCCATCAATGCCACCTGTATTTACAGGCCATGAGAATATAACCAATGTTGCTCAAACTAGTTCAGAATGCACAAGGATGTATCAGAATGTGATGCTCATGGACCAGTTTGGAAATACTTCTTCTATGTACACACCTCAGCAGATGATGCCAAAGCCAGGTGCGCCTTCAATGTTCTCGGAAACTAGTACCAGAACAGTGAATGCATTGATACAAAACCCAACTCCAACAAAGAATGATCCAAACAAGACTTTGATAATCGAAGTGGGTCCCATACAGCCTCAGAAGAGAGCGAGTTCCAGGCCTTCCGCCCACACCACTGTAATAACACAGACCAGACCCTCGGTCCCCAACGTTCCTACAATATCTCCACCCAAACCTGAAGCTCCTTGTATTTCCATAACTGAGAAAACAGAAGTCCCGGGCACAACCAGGGGTCTTAAGATCCTCAGTAACATCAAAGTGGAGGTTCCGGTGCAGCACATAAAGAGCATGATAAACACTGTGATGGACTTGACGGGCTCCAACGACGCCGTGTACCCGGACGGGAGCCAGACGCCCGACTTCGCCGCCCAGCACAGCCCCCACACCTTTACCGAACTGAAGTTTGAAAACGCTACCTCAAGTAAAGACTTATCTAGTAAAACTAGCAGAGTAGATAATAAATTAGAAACGGACTACGGCGACAGTTGTCCCGTGCCAGACCTGATATGTAACGAGAAGCCTTCCATCTCGCCCTGCAGCGAGCTCTCCGAGAGCGGAGACAACTCCGTGGACCGCGCCTGCCCCTCCCCCGCGCCGCACTCCAGCGCGCGGAAGGACCCCGAGGTGGACTACAGAAAGAAAGCTCCCTTGAAAATAAGACTGAACAACATTCTTGTGAGAAAGAACAAAAAGATTCTGCAAATAAAGAACGCGAAGCCCACCCTCAGCCAGTGCGAGATAACTCCTGTCGCCTGTTCTTCGAAGAGCCTACCTCCCGAGAACTTTGCAGTGATATCGCTTTCACCAAAACGGAGTGAAAACGCAACGCTCAAGACCATTTCCATCGAGGAGATTAAAGAGAGTGTGGAGTATGCTGATATGGAGGTTATTATGGAGGAGGCTAAGATGCCGCCGGCGCCAGAGAAAACCGAGGTCGCAGTGAAAGAGGAGCTAAGTTCCAGCAACGACGGTGCCTTCAGCAACGGGTCCTCCGGGCCGGCGCGAGGCCTGGGGCCCCTGCACCCGCTGCGGCCCACACCCGTCAGCTACGGCAGCATGTCTCCCACCGACTTCGACGATGAGACCAGCAACCGCGAGCTGCTAGACCTCGAAAGCTCAAAGAACAAGCAGTTCGTGACGATGATGAACGACAACTATTTCGGTGATAACATTTACGCGGATTACTTCACTCCTGAAGACCGCGTGGAGTCCTACGATGATAAGGGCCCTACGGTGTTTAAAGAGAGTAGGAAAGAAGCGTTTTCGTGTAGTATTTGGGGGGAGCCGTCGACAAAGGATAATGACTTCGTTCTTCCTAATTTCATCCACGAAAGTTACAAGATAGCGGACAATGGGGTGGAGTTTGGTGTCGTAGAGGATGTGAGACGGGACTGCAAGGGGGACGTGCCTCCGCTGAACATTTGCGCTGATGAGCGGATGCCGCCGCGCGGGGAGCTCAGCGGACAGGAGAGCAATGGAGACATGGAATCCTCTTGGAATGGAGTAAGTTCACTTTTTATTTGTAGCTAATAAGCAATAAAGTAAATATAAAGTTTCTACCCGTGTTGTCGCACGCGTTATCATCATGGAAAGGTTTATAAATATCTCATAGGAACTAATTTACGGGATAAAAACTACTTATGTATTATTCTACGTTTCAGCCAGACATGTTCATGAGTCTTATTTAGTAGAAACAAATATACGTCTATACATCCAAACTTTCATTTTTTAAAAAATAAAGATATGGAAATGATTATAAAATAAGAAATATTTATTTTTGTTCTCGCATCAAAACATAGTATGAACTTAAACTAAAAGGGTATGTACGAGTGTACATAAGGGATTTCGATTAAATATTTCGACTCAACGTCTGTTTTGAAATATTTGTTTATTGGTCGTAATCAATTTCGTTTATCTCATGATGTCCCCATCACCGATATCATGCTAATTAAATCAAAACTTTCCAAATTCTAGCGAAAGTTAAAATGTTCGGATGTTTGTTTTCTTCAAGTTAATTCTATTGAGTAGATCCCATTTATACTAAAATCGCGTTCAAAACTGCGCGCGGACGCTACTTGCTCATACAAAAACCTTTGTTTCGCGACGGGGTTTGAATTTAATAAAACCCAAAAACAATGCGCGACCTTTGTGTCAACATTCTTTTTGAATTGAATTCTAGCATAAACAGATCAGATATTGTTTATGTTGTACAAGACAAACTATACATGTAGGTAGTTGATAATAGCTATTAAAGTACCTATGAATATAAAACGACGAATTTTGTAGCGTGGTGGGGGAAGGTCCACCAGACGGTTTCGATTTCCACTGCTCGCCAAAGATGGTATGATCTGTAGATATTTTTTGGGCCTAGGAGTTTTTTCATGTAAAATACCTTCAGATTTGCACTCATTTATCTCTGAGTGCAAATCTGAAGTCTGAATCACCTGGAAATCACTTTGTAGGCCACTGGCCACTGCCATCTGCAGATATTAATTAGGTCTTAGGCTTTTTATGAATGTAAAATACCTTCAGATTTGCACTCATCTGTCTTGTAGAAAGTTTCGACTGCGCTCAACAAAATGCCTGCAAAGCTAGATTATGGAAGCGCTTTGGGGGAGTCTTGTTAAATCTTGGGCGTATGTGTGTATTCCAGCATTATTTATCGGACGTCGTTTCAGATCTACCCCGAGGCAGTCTCGACGGAGTCCTACGACCTGATCGCCCGCGAGAGCTGGGAGTCAGACGGGTCAGAGCTGGATGCTGCGGAGAAAAGGGAAAACCTGTAAGTTTTACACTAAACATCAATGCGATGCAAGTGACAGGCTGTTGACACTTATCGCTACCCAGCAGCGGTGCAATAAAGTCGGATTTTGTGCCTGCTTATTGAATGGATGAATGAATGAATGAACACTTTATTGTATTATTTCTATAAATAAACAGTTACATAGTCTTATAATTATCTAAATTAAATTTAAAAAAAGTACAATAGGCGGCCTTATTGCTCAAGGCAAATTCTTCCAGACAACCTTAATTTATTGATAACAAGCGGTCCGCCCCGGCCGCACGTGTATTTAACAAAACATTAAATTTTTCATGCGGATCCCTAATTTTTGAAAATATTCTATAGCCTATGTTCGTCAGGGGAAATTTTGAAATCTAATGTTGAAAGAACTTTTCAAATCGGTCTAGTAGTTTCGGCCCCTGTTCAATTCAAACAAACAATCAAATCTTTCCTCCTTATAATATTAGTATAGAAGGCTTATCATTAAGCGTTCATAAGACGTCTTTCAGGGAAGGTTTATGTCCAACTGTGGTATAGAAGGACGTGAATACCGCTTACGTCTGAACCTTTAGAATCGATATTTTGTTTGTATTGATTATAACGTCTTGTATGCGGAAGTTTGAGACACCGAAGGCGATTTTAAGTTGATTGAATTCAAGGGCATCATTTGTTTGGTATCTATCGTAGCATTATAAGGTTACTGTACTGTTAGTAAGAACAATGTTGCACATTTAATTATTCTCGCATTGTTATCATCACTACGTATTAAATAAATAAATACAACAATCCACATAAATCATCATCTAGCCTTAATTTAAGCAGAGCTTTTATGGTGCATGTGTGGTGTGTGTGTGGGTACCAGATTGTTGATATACTTAATATAATATACATATTATAGACATTTTTTTTTTAAGATAGAAAATGATCAGAATACCCGAATATAAATATTTGCAGATCGTACAAATATTTGTCCCGAGGCGGGAATCGAACCGCAACCTCTGTTCTTCGCAGGCGGACCTTGGCCCAATGCGCCACAGAGGTCGTCAATATACGTACCTATACGATAAAAGTTCAAAACCCTCGGTGCGCGAGTTATACTCGCATTGACAAATCTTATTAAAAAACCAAAATAAAAAAAAAAAATAAAAAACCAAAATGTTCAGACGTACCTACTCATCGCGCCCGACATTACTTAATTTCGGTGATCGGTACTCCACTTGGTATACATACTAAATTATCTCTTAAGTCTCTCCCCACTCTCTCCTGTTTTTTATCGATACCTTATTTTATGCCTTTCTTTATTTCTTCTACTGTTTATTATACTTTTTATTTTAGTTGAAAAGAAACTGTAAAATTAAGTGTTTCTTTTACGAGGTTAATATTAAATATTTTTCTTTCTTTGACGTATACTTAGCGACTACACAATTATTTTAAACAGTTTACAATTCCTCAAAGGCCTTATCTCTACATACCTAATAAGAAATAATTTATACTTTTTACTTGACGAGAAACTGATACCACCTTCACATAGAGTTAACCATTGCTATTGTGTAATTTTTCACTAAAATCCTCAATTAATTCGTATAATTTCCAGTGAGGACGACCTATCGTACCCCAAGCGCAAACACACCTGCCAGACCTGCGGCTCCAAGTTCACCTCCCTGAAGGACCTGCGAGCTCACAAGAGCAACGAGCACGTCTCCCAGACCGCGCCGAAGCAGACCTATAGCCGTCTCCTCACCGCCAGGGCTATCAAGAAGGAGGAGAAACCAGACTTGACTTGTGCTGGTGAGAACTTTTGCGTATAAATAATATCTTTTTGCACCATACTTAATTTAAACTGTACTTACGGTACTTTTTACTACTAAGTGACTCTCGGCCTCTGTCTCCAATATTTGCCCATGATTTCGTTTGCGACGAAGTTTTCTGTTTGTGACGACAGTACTCTGGTCACCGGATATAAACTTCGAAAAACACTACAAAAAATACCTTGTGTAGGTAGTTATTTTACGAAGTTTTTGGCTCCATCCAAGGACGATGGAAATTTATTTTTTATTTCAATTTCCGTCGTCCGTGGCTCTATCGTTCATTATAGGAAGTTTTACAAAATAGTTTTGCTTCGTTAATTAAAACAAGTCAATGACAACAGAATATAAAAACGATAGACACTGATAGAACAGACAGCCACATGACAACAAAATAGACAAAATATGTACGTTCTACATGCTTGAACGAACAAAATCAATGTTTAAAAATGGTAACCTATAGTATTATGAGTTGATTTGAATCTCACAGATGTCGATGTCGTCGCCCCTACACTCACAAGTTCATGTATGCGCGTACGACACCGGGTGTTCACCCACACAGTGACAAAAATGGACTAAAATTTATACGTTATTTCTAATTAAATCGAGTGTTTTCTTTAATAAACCATAATTTGCAGCAAATAATGACCTATATATAACAATAGCGGCGGCGCTAGCCGTACGCAACGTTTTGTCGCTGTGTGACAGTAGAGTACTGTCATAGTACAACACAGTTCGGCGCTATAGCGCGGCGTCAGTTAGCGCCCTGACGCGGCGTAATAACGCGTTCTGTTTGGCAAAGCCTTAAGGGATGGAATGTTATAAAGTGTATTTCCAACACAAGCTAGGTTCGTTATTAACCCGCTTACATTCATAAAGAGAGTACTGGTGCTTACACATTCTACTCGTTCTAAGATAAATAAAAAGATTAAAATAAGTAATGATGGACAATCCACACAGCATCATCTAGCCCCAAGCTAAGCAGATCGTTCTAAGATATGATTTCGCCTAGCAAGCAATACTCAAATTGTCCTTGCATATCACTTAAGTTTTTAAACTAATAGCGTGAAACTTGATAAAACGCCACCGACGCCAAAAATAGATAAAAAACACGATTTATCTGGGCCCATAAATACTTAAATTATATCTTTTATTTATAATACTCGTATTTTCTTCCAGCCAACCTCCTAGCAATAGACTCCAAGGGGAGCATCACCTCAACAATCCTAGAAGTGTACGACCAGGACACCATAGACGAGGCTAAGCCGAAACTGAGTAATCTACGCTCGCTGCTCAACAAGGAGGTCAAACGGAAACGTAGGGACTTCGTCTGTCCGACGTGTAAACTTAATCTGGTGAGCTATCACGATAATCTACACTTATTACCATCATCACTCATCAGCCTATATTAGATCTAATCATCAAAATTGACAAATTAAAAAACACTAGTAGAAAGCTAGATCATCACATTCATCACAGATTGACAAATCAAGCTATAAATAAATAAATAATAAATAATGCCGGACAATCCAGCATCATCTAGCCCCTAGCTAAGCAGAGCTTGTGTTATGGGTACTACATAGATGACTGATATACATAATACAATTTTATTAGGTACACATATAGATATTTTTTATTATACATAGAAAACGACCAGAAAGCCCTGAACTGCAGAACTGCGAATACCTGCAGATCGTACAAATATTTGTCCTGAGGCTGAAATCGATCCCGCAACCTCCTGCATCGCAGGCGGATCTTCGCCCACCGCGCCACAGAGGTCGTCATGTTTAGCTATGTTTTAACTTTTCCTCAGGTGCCGTGTGTACGATGCTTCGACTATCATGTTGTCGTAAATAAGAGTTAACTATACATACTTATTATTGAATTAAAAAGGCTCAGAAACTACTGGACAGATTTGAACAATTCACACATTCCAATACAGTATCGCTGATGAATATAGGCTTTAGAATATTTTCTAAAAAGTTAGGGTATGAAAACTTCAGTTAATCTGCTACTATTTGTATTAGAATAGTATTTACCTAGTTCCTACAACATTTTTTTACAAAACACTTCACTGAATTGAAATTAAACCAAATCGAATTTTTCAAAGAAAACGCGATTTCTTATTATTTGTGTAGATAGACAATTATTTTCAAAAAAGCTTGTTGTAGGAACTTAGATAAATACTATTCAATACAAATAACAGCAGTACATGGTAAAAATATGCTCAAATTACAAATCATTTTGGTATTACGTTTGTATGGGAAATTCACCCGTGCCCGGAACCTTAACGTTACAAATCTATACAGCTCTATTAATGTATAAATGACTTTTTCAGCGGACGGAGCCGGCTTTCACGGCGCATCTAAAGATCCACCCCCTGGAATGTCTGACGTGCGGGAAGTTCTTCACGCGGCGCGCCAATCTACAGCTCCACGTTAAAACGCATCTGGGCATCAAGGAGTTTAAGTAAGCATTGTAATTTTTAGTAGAATTAAATCTACAAATCATAGTCTTCCCGTAGATATAATACTAGCTTGGTAAAATGTTTAGAAACATATCTCGTATGCAACTCAATACGATTTTCTGGACATTTTTGCTAATTTACACTTTGTATTACACCTGAACACGTTAAAACATTTGGTAGTTGCTGACCGTTGTAATTAACTAAATATGATTAAAATTCTACGTAATTTAAAATAGATGTGTTGTGGTGACATAAGAGCCGACTAAAGGAGATAGTATAATATGTAAATCACAGCTCCCGCACGCTTTTGTATCAAATAGCGCTGACCGTATGCTATCCACGCGGCGACCACTGTCCACGCATGGTCGGCAAAGAGGCCTTATGTTCATGCTAGTCGCTTAAAGCCAGTGGAAGGTATTTACTCCGGGTGGCAATGGCAACCCTCTTCAGAACTGACCTACCACCAAACTGAAATCCCCAATCCTCTTGCCAAGGGTGGCAGTTATCGAAAACCCTTTACCTTTAGGAGGAGGCCTACATATTACAGTGATTTTTTTCTGTGATTAAGATGGTGTAAGTTAGTGACTAGCGAAAATCATGAACATTCATCCTCAGTTTTGCAGGAACCTCCAGTAGATGGTTGGTTACATGGATGGTTACATATTTTGAACATGGTTACACATAGGCTACTTTTTGTCCAGCGAAGCGGTGAGTTTAAATTAGTGAAAAATAAATAACATGAGAAACGAAAGCACCTTGACATGTCATGAGGTTTTCGTTTGGATTCATCTAAAAACAGATAAATGGGCAAAATTTGGCCGCAAACTTATCTCAGAAACGGATCATCATTGCTTCAACTCCAGCCGTAGTTTTAACAATGCAACCCAATCAACGCACACTTGTCAAAACAATAACGGTAACACCTAGCTTATTTTGTTATTGATGTCAAAAACATGGCATAGAAAGTAGTAGATGATTTCAATCTACACATCTTCATTAGATACCATAACATTAATGTTTTATCGTTTGTCTAGATGCGACGTCTGCGAGAAGCGTTTCACGACCCGCCAAAAGCTCGGCGAACATCAAAACACGCACACCGGCCGAGCGCCCTACAAATGTACGCTATGTGACGACACCTTCCGACGGTACTCCAACATGGTTCAGCACCGGTGAGTCAGGTCTCAGTCCAATCTAACCGCCCGTCACTGTCACTCTAAGATATAATAGGATTGCTATCGTGCACGCTGTGTGATGTGACGACACGACACCTTCCGACGGTACTCCAAAATGGTACAGCACCGGTGAGTCAGGTCTCAGCCCACTCTAACCGTCACCGTCACTGTCACTCTAAGATTTATTTATTTTTTATTTAGTGCATTTATGTTCATTACAAGATTTTTTAATAGGTAGAATTTACATGAACCCAGAAATAATAGGATTGCTATCGTGCATGCTGTGTGATGAATGATACCTTCCGATGGTCATGCATGTTCATGACAAGGTTTTTTAATAGGTAGAAATTACATGAACCTGGATATAATAGGATTGCTATCGTGCATGCTGTGTCATGATACCTTCCGACTGTACTCCAACATGGTTCAGCACCGGTGAGTCAGGTCTCAGACCACTCTAACCGCCCCGTCACTGTCACTCTAAGATATAATATCATCGCTATAGGGCCGGCTGTGTCACGACACTTTCCGACGGTACTCCAACGTCATTCAGCACTGTGCCCTTACTCTCTATGATATAGGAGATTCCTTGCCCAAAGCGTGTGACGTCACAACGTGTTCTAAATACGGTTTATTACGTTTCCATGCCGCTGTCTCCTTAAAACTATTGAAGTGAACAAAGAATCAAAGTGATCACTTTATTTTTATTTTGGTTTTCCTTCTTCCGCAGAGACCGACACCACTTCCACAAGCGAGTTAAAACCCGCGACTTTGTCTGTCACTGCGGTGCGGTGTTCCAATCTCGCGCCAAGTTCCTCTGGCACAAGGAGACGCACGCCGACAAGCCGAAAGCCTGCCTCTACTGCAGCGACAAGTTTGTGCACTCGGCTTCGCTCACCCGCCACGTGCGCCGCTCGCATAACGAGATGTTCCTGAATGCTAATAATAGGAATAAGAACGAAAATGTTACGTGTCCGGTTTGTAAACAGGTGAGGCTTTTGTGCTATTTAAGAATTAGTAACTGGTGCATACTGGTTTCAAGCTTCGCGTTGGTTCTAGCCTAAAATTTAGCTATAGATACGTTATTCTAAGTTAATAGATAGTTATGCTCTTCTTTGAAATCGATTTTAGGTTACTTTATCCCCCCGTAAAATTATTTATGGGATAAATGATTGTCTATGTAGTAACTACTAATTCTAGGTCGAGCTTTACATCCATGCAAAATTTCACTGTGACCGTTTATCTAACCATTCGCATTTTTTTGAAATGAAATAAATAAATAGGTAATGCTTGACAAACCACACAACATCACCTAGCCTCAAGCTTAGCAGAGCTTATGTTAAGGGTAATAGATGGATATATTTCATCTATAGATATTGTTTATAGGAATAACCAGATCGTTTATATTATTTTATTAGTAGCAAGTAAAAAGGAATCTAAATAATACCTCGTTTTTGTTTGTGTAGTAACTGGGTCACTTCATGTGACAATAGTCATACTACAGACTAAATCTGCCATAATACTCTCAAAAAAATGCTTAAATAAAGAAAATCACTTTATTTGTAGAATGCTAAAATACTCTCAAAAATCATGCAAAAATTAATATAATAGTTAATAGTTAATTTATTTAAGCATCTATTGAGAGAGTATTATGTAAGGTAAAAGATAACTTTATTTGTAGCAGTAGGTACAGTTTGACTCATAAAACAATCTCTAAATATTCACTTCCCCCAGGTCTACCTGCGCTCCAACCTCCGCACCCACCTGCTGACGCACAGCGGCAAGCGTCCCTACTCCTGCGTCGTCTGCAACAAGGCATTCACCACCAAATGGAACCTCAAACTGCACCGCTGGGTCCACATGAGCCGCTCGGCGAAGCCCTTTAAATGCAACCTATGCAAAGGTGCCTTCATACGACAAACAGAGTACATCTCACACATGAATGCGCACAAATCCGTCCGCCCATACACTTGCAACTACTGCGGCTGTCAATTTATACGGAAATACAACTGCCAGAGGCACGTTAGAGAGCACGAGATGGCTAAGAAATTCGTCTGCAACGTACCGGAGTGCGGGAAATCCTTCCACAGGAGTTACTACCTATCTGAGCATATGAAGGTGCATAGCGGAGTGCGACCGTTCTCATGTGACATTTGTGATAAGACGTCCAGCAATAAGTCGAATCATAACAAACATATGAAGATACATCACGCGAGGGAGATGATAGCGGCGGAGGCTTAGTGTTGTGTGAAATTACAGTGGTGTGTCAAGGTTTGTAGGTTTAACATATCAATGATGGAGTGGTGTATGTACTTGCGTATTGATAGAATGGTATTGAGTATGACGGCATCTCTTACGCTGCCTTGAGTATGACGTCATCTCTTACGCTGCCTTGAGTATGACGTCATCTCTTACGCTGCCTTGAGAATGACGTCATCTCTTACGCTGCCTTGAGTATGACGTCATCTCTTCCGCTGCCTTGAGTATGACGTCATCTCTTACGCTGCCTTGAGTATGACGTCATTCTCAGTCCTATTATGAAGTATTCAGGTTGTAAGGGTGATAGGCCAAGGTTGATGGAATTTTTGTTGCGAACTTTTTTGTGTAACCAAGGGAAATATGGGTTGTCTGAGGAAATTCCTTAATTGCTAATGTTTCAGTTTATTTATACTACTTTATTTATACAAAAGAAAAATTAAATATTGAGTCCAGATTTTGCAATTAATAAAAAAAAATTGTAACAGAAAAATTTATGAAATGAAATGAAAAGTTTTTGTTCAAAAAGGGCATTCGGCCTCTTTGTCATTTATGATTAAGGCGCTACATCGACCCAAAGCGCCGACACCTATATTATCTTAATATTAACTGGCAACTACGTATCTCTGCCTAAAATATAAAAAATAAACATATTACAGAGGCAGTGAAAAAGAATTATATAAAGTATCATCACAAACTGCCTTATAAAACTTTGATATTTCCTTAGTTCAACGTAAGATCGTACATGGGGGGCGCTTATTTAGGTCGTGGTAACGCCTTAATGAATGATTTTACTCTTAAGTGTTTAGTTTTTGACAAGTCTTCCTATTTGTTCGTGTAGCAATGTCCTTCAAAATGGTTGATCATATCGCACAACGCCTCTCCGTCGCTAACGTACAGACATCCATACAGTGCGACTTGTATATATCTAGTTAAATTTCAAATTTAAATAATTTGTAAATACAGGACCAAGCGGTTGTTATATTTAGATAGGTTATGCAGTTGTGATTATAGTTATGGTGGAGTTATATTGTTGGGATCGAGAAAAGATGAGATTTATCCTTTTTTGGCCTTTTTCGTATAATTACAACAATACAAACAAGTTTTTTGCTAAATGTTAAACAAAATGTTGAATGTGTTTAGTGTCGTATTTGTGTACATTAAAATGTCGCACAAACTGATTTAACTAATACTGATTTTATTCTGTTAATAAAGCGCCATTTATTTTATTTTTCGTGCTGTCAAAAATAAAATTTAATTTTGTAGCTGTCGGCAAATTGGCGGTCAATTGACGACATTGCCTTTTTTGCAAAAAGTATATTATGTAATTAATTTTATTGAAAAAAAAATGCGTTATGATTAGTACGAGTATTTTTCGCGATTTTTTACCTATTCCCAATAATGATAATAAATAATCTCTTACAGGGCCTCTACAAAAAATGCAGGCTGACTTAATACTTATCTAAGTAAAAAAATAAAAGAAACTTCGGAAATACCAAACTCGTATCCAGAAAACCTTTTCTCTTCTCTTCCCCTAATAATACAACTCTATCATACAGAAAATAGTCAATAAATTAAAACGTTTCGGTATAGGGCCCCCGCTTTACGGTTCTGCGTTTTATACCATGTGAAACAAAATTATTAAACACTAGCGGCCCGCCCCGGCTTCGCACGGGTATTAAACAAAAAATTCAGAAATTATACACACTAAAACGATGGGTTTCACAGTTTTCATACGGATCTTTACTTTTTTTAACAGCATTGGGGTTTTTGACATTGACTCGACATTCCAAAACACACTGGCCGTAGAGAAAACGCAAGCACCCTGCGCTATACAACCTCTTTATCTATTCTGACGCGCCATAATAGAAAAAGAGGTTGAATATACAGCCCACGGTTCAATTATTGAATTTTTCACGCGGATCCCTAACTTTTTTGAAAATATTATATAGCCTATGTTCATCACGGAAAATTAAGGATTCTAATGGTGAAAGAATTTTTTAACTCGGTCCAGTAGTTTCGGAGCCTATTCAATTCAAACAAACAAACAAACAAACAAACATACAAACAAACATACAAACAAACAAACAATCAAATCTTTCCTCTTTATAATATTAGTATAGATAACTCATCTAATCTGAATCTGAATCTGAAAAAAAAACTGCGTTTGGGTACTTTTATATATTTGTATTCTTCACAAAATGGTTACCGATCGATTCATTTCATCTTGAGAAAGAAATACAGGATGTTTTAACAAATAAAGTGAGGGTTCAAGCTACAGTTAATGTTGTGACTTTGTGGCTGAATATCTACTTGGATGTCCTTAGACTGTAACACCCAAACGCAAACCGCTTATAGTCTATGTGTATCTCAAAATTTATCCATTATTACTGGAATTATCTCAACAAGTAAATAATTTCGAATGATATGTTGCACTTTTACCAAAGTGGCTTTTAGTTTCTCGGCCACTGCAACCACGATCCAAACTTCGCAAAAATTAATTATATTTTTTCGAAATATTTTGTAAATAACATAATTTTTTTACTTCCTTCTGCAGTTTTGTAAATAACGGTAATCATTAGGTACCTATATTTAGATTCTATTTTTATTTATGAATTCGTTAGTTAGGGTTTACTTGTGGTTTTTGGTGTTATTTGAAATGAAATGATTTATTTCATTGATTTTGGCATAAATATTAACTTAGAATAATTCAAGTGCTGGTTTTACACTGCGTGTAAGTTACTTCTTAAATTTCTTGCTAGTAGAGATGAAAGAGGAACCCTAACATGATTTACATCAATATTAGTATTGATTCCTTTAATACGTTTTTTTTACCACGAACCAATGCTAATTACTCATATATTAATTGCAATACCTACTCAGATATTGCAATACTGATCAGATACTTTAAAATTTATATAGATCAGATACTTTAAAATTTATATAATTTATATATTATGTACTTTACACAATCAATTGTCAATTGTCTCTTGTCAATGTATTTATCAATTGTCGCTGATCGCTGAATTTGTCTGTGGTATGGCTAGGCGGTTTATTTAGGCTAGTTTTCAGCCAGTAAACTTGGTGAACGTTAATCGCCCTAGCCCTATCCCACAATCACCTTAGGCAGTTTTCTAATTGCAGTTCTGTTAACTAGCCGTTTAACGAACGAGCTGATTCAATGAGTCGCTGGCGACATAATTTCAATAGACTTCATAAGTGCAAAACGGTCACAGTTATATTATAACCATAATACTTAAAGACTGATCTAATAAAATCTTTAAATCGGATGTCAAACTAAAGTCTCTATAAACATAACTCATGGGTATTAATTCTTAAATTATCCCTATACTTATGAATATGATATATAATGGGTATTAATTCTTAAATGATAGGGATAGTTTAAGAATTAATACCAATGCAGACCCATGCAGTGTAGATCTAGCTCTAAAGACACCGTATCCGCAAGGTAGAATAACTTTGGCAATATAAATGAAGTGCCTATATAAGTTATATCAACCAATTAGATGCAATTGTTACTTGTAAGCCGCTGGAGGAGCAATACCGGCTTTTCGTGGCTATTTTGAACAAATAAAAAAAAACGCGAAAATTTGCGAAATTTTTCCATTTGTAGTGAGATAAAATCGTCTGATTTCTCTTTCAAAGATCTTTATTTCGTCTGACGTGTTTGTCTCATAAATTTTCCAATAATTTGTTGAAAATTATTTGTTCAAACATGCCATGGAAAGTTTTTATGAAGAGTGCAATTTGTTGTCTTTTAGTTAAAGTTTTGTTATTCACCTAGACCCAGTGTCATCTACCGTGCTTATATCCTTCTAGGAGATGATAACATCTCCTCGTTATCGTTATCTTTACGCTAAAAGGGGTTAATTCCTATTTTACGCTAATTTAGGTGAATTTTATTGTACTAATTACTAAGTTATTTAGCATTTAATTAGGGCCGATTGTACCAACCAAGGGAATTAATAGTTGATCTTAATTAACCTAACCTTAGTTGGTGTGATTAAGCCGACAAGCTGACACTGGGTGAAAGGACAGGGTTTTACCAGTAGGTAATCCTGTCTCTTTAGTTATATATATTACTATGAACTTTTTGAATCACACCAGCTGTGTTCACTATAAATTCTTTTATATGTTTTTTTTTACACTTATAAAAACAATGATCTCGTATTATTAAAAAGAAGTGAACCTTTTTTGTTTATAAGCCTGTTGTGAGAGGAAACTGAAAACCCGCCATTTATTGTACATGATTAAAATTAAAGTCTTCGAAGACCTTGTTCCTGGACCCACTTATGGGATCGCTGAGCTGAAGTGATGTTGAGTTTACACTGATCAATCCATTTTTGTATAAAATTTGGTAGTTCCATCATCGTATTCTTTAATCTACGGTTGACACGACTGAGGCGCTTTAAAAAATGCTTTATTCTACCATTAGATTCACACTCAGTATGAGTATGTATAAAAATACGAATTACCAAAAGTGCTCGAGCAAAAGTCTTTCCAAAATCCTTTCAAAATCTTTATTGCTGAGTTCATTTTCACACACAGTCACCAAGTTGTCGTTGTTATACAAGTTTGGGAAGCTGCTAAACTATACCTACTCCAGCCATTCTCAAAGTATAAGTTTATAAACAACACAAACATATAAAATCCTCTTTTTGGCATTAAGTTTGAAGAATTTTCCAAGCTCCAATCGATAAGTAGTGTGAACTCTAAAAAATCAACAAGAGTTATGTCATAGCAGACATCTTTACACATATCGTACCTTAAGTTTGACCGGGTTCTAAAGGCTTCGGCCTTCAGCCCGCATGTAAATTGGTTTCCACAGACTTTAGCTACGTACCTCACCTCACCGGAAAAACATTGGTCAGCTATGACGTGAATCCTTCCATACAGTCTTCCAAGAGTACCCCAGTATGATAAGCCGTAGAAAACAACCTAGCTGTGGGTGGTATTTCAGCTTTCTGTTGCGTAAAGCCTGCGTCATCATCTGTTGTTCGACTGTTAATTACCAACGCGTTATGACGCGTAACTTTCCTTTTGTCATAAGATAGGTTACTGATAATACTTATTGGATCGTGTTTGTGAAAGAGCCTGTTGGGTTTATTTATGAGGTGCGTTTTTCTACTGGAGCAGAGTGAATCTGTGAATCAACGTTTTCTTTTATAATATTTATACATTTTACTAGTACCTACTCGTATGAACTGATTTGATTACCGTGCCGTGCGAAATGAAAATGTTTATATTTAAGTTTAGGCAAGTATAATGATTATAAATTGGCTTTCTTATATGAGATTCGGAAATCTCTATGTTCTCGAACCTTAAATGACACCTAATTGTTATATTTCTTATTTTAATTGGTTGATTTAACACTTCTGCTTCAGTGGTAACGCACCGCACGTCAGTTAGGGTCATTCCCATTCGACCCAAATTTGTTCATTGAACAAGTGATACTTTTGTACAAAAATAAAAATATCTAGGGCCAGTTATTATTAGGTAGACGCAATAAATAAGCAATCCTAAATAATCTGAGTAAGATAGAGATTATAATCTATATTTAAATAATCTATTTAGACATGTATTTTAGGTGTAATTGGACATACAGAACAAAGTCAGATTCAGTAGTAGTTATGATTTAAAGTGCCTATAGACAAATGTAAGTGATTTTGTAAATGCTGAATGTTTATATACAGCTTCTAAATAGATCTTATGAACTAGCAAGATTCGGTGCTCTTGATATTCTACTTGTATATGTGGTTAGATAGGTATTTGGGTAGATAACAACTGTTCGTGTCATCAATGTTATGTGATAGGCTGGAGAAATATCATTACGAGGTTCAATACAACGTTTGACGCAGGCTTTGCAGGCCAACACAGTACTACTTTATTAGAAGAAATCGGTTATTTATTTTACCGGACCATTCCCAGTAGTTCTCTGTCATGATTTACAGAAATTATTGCAGTTAATTTTCTCACATTATATTGAAGGAAGTGAAAATTTATTTCGTGATTGAATTCGTTCATGAATTTAATTGACCCACCACGTATCTGTCCTTTTTTGTTAAATTAAATACGGAACTAATAGGAATGGTCTTTTTTGATATAAGTTTTATGTAATGTAATAATATAATGCTGTAAATATCCTAGTATGTTTTGTATGTAACTTAACTGGGGCGGGGTCACTGAACTGAACAGTGTGTCTGCAATAAATTATTGTAAGATTGTTTTTTGTTGTTTTATTTTTCATATTTTTGTGACCGCCATCTTGGAATTAGATAGACAGATAGATGTATAGAAAATGCTTTATTCCATAATTAACTAAACTATTAAAAAACAAAATAAAAATTACAAGAGATATGACATTGGGCGGTCTTATCGCTCAAGAGCGTTCTCTTCCAGACAACCATGGACGGATAGGATCGTTGGAATTATCTTGAAAAGTAAAAAAATGTGGGCCTTAGGTACCTAATATAATTCTTAAAACGAATGGGGTTTATGACGTGTGTAGGGATACTAAGTAACTACAACTTATATTGTATTGAAATGCTACATCACTAAACCTGCGGCAAAAAGATAGCAAGATAGTAAAACCCACGAGTGTGTGATGATGTGCGTCATAATCGTATGAGATCCAATTCATGGATACAACTCGTTATCTCCAGAGGTTACCGCTTTACGGATCAGTTATTGTGTATAAACAATAACTCAGATTATTAGTTATTTTCCATTGGTTTTATTTTTAACTAAGAAATTAATCAACAATGGGTTGCGTCACATTGCTATAACTCGTAATATTTTCACACTACGATCGTAAAATATTATGTGGAAATATGTTTACCAAGATCCCTACACTGAGATCTTCGAAATTCGAACTTAAATTCTTTTTAAGGCGGAATATAAAACCGGTCAAGTGCGAGTCGCCTTCGGAGGGATCTTACGTAACTATTTCGCAAAATAAAACCTAAAATACTTTTTAAATCGAAGTAAAAGCAAAAAGCCAACAAGTCGCCATCACCCATACAAGTAGGTACTACCCGCACGAACGTATCGTATTGTTTTGTACTCCGTAAGGACCTTGGAGCCCTTAATTACTCGTATTTATATATTAATTTTATCTGATTTGATGGCGGCAGTAGATATATACACCCTTTCAAAATTTCTACCTATTACAGTTCAAGAAATACGGCCTTGACTAGAGCAAAAATTGCTAATAAAACGTTTTTGTATGGAGTCCACTTTAATTTTAGTATTTATTTTATTTTTATTGTTATAACGGCAATTACACATCAGGGTTCCGTTTTCACTCTTTGGTTACGGTACCGTAAATAACTAATTTCGAGGCCTCGTGCATGATCTACAATAATGTAGCCTAGCCTTTCTTGTCTTTTACAGCTCTACAGAGAAAGTATGTACCTATCGGTTATACTTATTATACATCTGACTTCATAAAAATGTAGATATAGAATTTCTAAACATTTCATGTACCTACTTGACTCCCTCCTGACCAAATTAACCTAGAAGAATTTTATTTAGAGTGGAGTATAGGTAAGTAAAATACCTACTGAGATTTCATGATTTAAGTTAAGTTGACTGATGACACTTGTTGATCTTCCGATTTCATTCGTAGGAAACCACCCTAAGTTACTTATCTATATATATATAGGTAATTATTTCAAGGCAAAAAACAAAATTTAATTTAATAGGTTCTACAACAACAACGTCAGCCTATATCAGTCCACTGCTGGACATACCTAGGCCTCCCCTAATGTGCGCCAAAGGTGGCGTTATTTCATCTGGGGGTTATTGCCCATAATCCCCACGCTGGGCATGCGGGTTGGGGATCACAGTTCGGTGGAGTTGTTCTGCCGAGGGCGCTGCTGCCCGCCCCCCGGTGTGTCCCTTAGTCGCCTCTTACGACATCCACGGGAAGAGTGGGAGAGGTGAAATTCTATGCCGGAACCACACGGCCCAAATAATAGGTTCAGTTTGCTTTGAACTTGTACCTAAGGGTGTGCTACCTTTTGATACTGCTGTCTATTTATGAGCAAAGGTAATGAACGAAGAAAGAAGTAGTTATTGAGACCCAGTAACATAATACATTAATATATTAATAAAATACATTTAGGTTTGGGTACAAAAAACAGCTAACTAAGACTTATAATATACCTAATACCTATTATAACTAAACACAAACAAAAAAACAATCATCAGTCATCATCATCACATCACGTAACTGGGGTCTAAAATAGGTCCCAGTCTCAGTATAATGCCGCTTCAAGCGAAAGCTAGCAGCGGCGTTAGTTTTCAGACAATGATTTGGTTGAGGGGTAGGTACATACCTATAGGTACTTATGATTCAGAGCTATGTATATAACTTCATTCCTATCATCTATATCTATACTAATATTATAAAGAGGAAATATTTGATTGTTTGTTTGTTTGAACTGAATAGGCTCCAAAACTACTAGACCGATTTGAAAAATTCTTTCAGCATTAGAACCCTAAATTCTATATATATATATATATAGAATATATTGAATATTTTTTGAAAAGTTGTAAAATATAAGTGCGAAGCCGGGGCGGACAGCTAGGCCTAGATATATTTAGAAATCTCCAAAATCATTACGTAAGTCAATATCAGCGGGTGATTGGCCGACCAGGCGCGCATGAATGAGGTTTGGCGAAAATCGATCTCGAACCAGATTCGACTGGTTTTATGGTTACTGATAACAATTTTGAGGGCAAATATAGATAAATAAATAATGCTGGATAATTAAGACGTTAGTTAATGGTAGGTAGGTACCTAGTACCTACTAGATGACTGATATACTAAATAGGTACAATACAAATTACCTACATATACCTATTGGATTATTATTATTATTATTTACATAGAAAACAACAGATTGTACAAACATTCGTCCCGATAACACTATAGATTTTATAAAATTGCTATCCCAACCCGCATGCCCAGCGTGGGGGTTATGGGCAATAACCCCCAAATGATAAATAATGCCATCTATGGCGCTCATTAGGGGAGGCATAGAGGTCCAGCAGTGGACTATAATAGGCTGATGATGATGATGATGATTATAGATATAACGTAACATATATGTAGATTAAACTCTTTCAAAAATAGTCTAAAGCAGTTTTTTAAGAGTTAGGTACACAATATCGGTATTAACGGGAGCTTCGATGTTTATCGAGATGACAGATCGTGTATGAACAATGGTAACATTAAGTCAAAGAAAATTAATGCGTAGGCGCAGTATAATCTGTCGTATCTTTGTTTCAAAGACCTACTCTCATATAGTGTTAATGATATGCGTGTGAGGTGTTTTAATTTGGGACTGATAATTTGATTCAACAAGAGCTGTAAAAATAACTGCTCGTTACGCCAGCTAAGTACTTAAAGGTTATCAGATTTCTTATCTGTGGAAAATATTTTTGAATGCAGGGTTTATAAAAGTTTTTGCGACGTAGTCGGCTCTAGGCTTCAAGATCAATTGTTTACCTTATAACCACATTAATGTGGTCACTGTTTTCGTTTTTAAGAGCTTTTATATATATTTGCTCTACCTATAGGTAAAATTCTACAATACCTACAAAAATGTTTTATGACAAGAAAAAGTACATTACGAAGAGATATTATACAAGATAAGTGCAATGGCCACTTAAACGTCCGTGGGCCCTACAGCGCCCAAAAAAAAGTAGGCGACGTTCTGGGTAGGTACTACAGAGCCCACTAGTTCGCCCAAAAATGATTTTACTCTAAAACTGTGGCTCAAAGGACGTTCGAAAAAATTATTTTACTCTAAAACTGTGGCTCAAAGGACGTTCAAGTGGTTAAAGAGGAAGAAATAGAGACAGCTTCTCAGCTTTAATGTATTAAGCTGTCGACTGGTCAGCAAAATCCATAGTACAGCAGACTCTCGTTGCTTACTATACGAGGTATCTTTTTCCAAGAAAAACATAAATCATTAACAAACTGATAAGCCTGTGCTTGCATTGATTGATAGAAGATTAAATCATCCAAGTAAACTGCAAAACGACCCCCAAACACAGTTAGTGAAGCCACACCAAGTGTCAGACAATGCAGTACTTTATAAAAGAAAACTAGGCAATTATAAATAGCGTAAATAAATGGTTTTAGAACCTTTAGAAAGCAATTAAAGTTCATCAAATAGCACTTTTAAAGTTAGGTAAGTATTTCTAGTGCGTAGGTAGGTATTAATTTTAATTATGGCTTCATGTGACTTTTTTAAAGGTTCTGCGGGAAAAAATAATAGATTCTGGTTTTGAAGAAATTACGAAATCTGTCCTAACTGCTTCTCAAGATGGATTTTACCTTGTCACAATATTCCATTGCTTTCGAGAACTCTCCAGGAGATGAAAAAAACCACAAAATTAATAAATTGATCAAGCCGTGTGTGACTAACGAACACCATAAGGTTTTTGTATATACAGATAATTTTTTTTTTGCCTTCTGCATTTTTATCGTTTGTAAGCATACAGGTGTTATTAATTTGTAAGTTGTCAAAAATATTCTTTGCAAAAAGGCTTACTTACTATAAAATATCAGATTATCTAGACGATAAGAAGGTTTGCGACGAGTTTTGCTCCAACTCGAAAACTAACAACCTTACAACGTAAAGGCTTCTTGTTCGCTTCTTTAATTTACCTTAGAAAGATTGAAATGAACAAGGAATCGAAGTGATCAGGTCACTTTATTTCCCAATATAACTTACCTATGTAACTTATATTTTTTACGTGTCTAAGACCTTACACTCCATATTCTATTGTTTGCGAAGATACCATAAGGGTTTTGAAACCAACCACAGAACCCTACCAGCTTGGGTCTTTTATCCCTAACGCTTGCCCAGCCGCGTACCGCAGCTAGTGTTTGATACAGATAACAAAACAGGTTTCCGAGCATTTAAAACAAACTTATATCTATCTTTATAGCTACACTTCCAAATAAATAGAAATTATCTTTATCAGTAGGGACCTACTTACTCTCCCTTTATCATCACCTATCACAAATACCTAATAATGTTATCACCTCGTTATCGCGTCGTACTCGTATCGTACGATGCTCGTCAGAACACGTGGGTGTGTCGCACTGTCCCCGACCCGTGCTGACTGATGACTGTTATTGTGTTCTCTGCTGACTGCAGTTTACTGATAAATTTTGCTAGAGCTTTCTAGATACAGGAGAATGTAAATGTGGAAGGACGTCGTTGTGGATATGAAGGGCTGAAATCACCAAGAATAAAGGATTATAAAAATTACTCAAGACAAATGTTTAACATATGAATAAAAATTTTGAATCTAAAGATTTTGTGTGCCTGACTAAAAAAAACTTGTATTTCAGGCAAAATTGCTTACAAAGATAATACGGAAACAAATATTATCAAAAACTTTTGCCGTTCAAAATAGCGAACTCTCTACCTTTTGCATCAACCAGAGTTTTGCATAGGACTAAGCTAAAGTGGTCGTTTATGTTTATAAAAGAAAACTTCACTCCCCTGCACTATACCTGCACTATTTCAAGCAAAGTGACGCATATTTTTATATACGTCACTTTGCTTGAAATAGTGCAGGTACGTAGCTTGAAATAGTTCGGTATTATAGTATGAGCTACGCCTAACATAGACTAGTCGCTACGATGGCCGTAGACGTTCTGTAGCAAGTGCTTCGCCAAGCGTTGACATCCCGTGGCAAGTGCTACGCTAAGCGTAGACATCCTATAGCAAGTGCTACGCCAAGCGTAGCTGTAATAGCAAGTGTTAAACCAATCGTAGACATACTGTTACAAGTGCTACGCCAAGCGTAGACATCCTGTAGCAAGTGCTACACTAAGCGTAGACACCTTCATCAAGTTCTAAACTAAGCGCAGACATCGTATCAATTGCTACGCTAAGCGTAGACACTTGTGTCAAGTGCGCCACTAAGCGTAAACATCCGGTAGTAAATGCTACACCAAGTGCAGACATCCTCAATCAAGAGCTACAATAAGCGTAGACACCTGCATCAAGTGGTACTCCAAGCGTAAGCACCTGTAGTAAGTGCTACGCGAATCGTAGTCATCCTGTATCAAGTGCTACACTAAGCGTAGACACCTGTATCAAGTGCTACAACAAGCGTAGACATGTTGCATCACGTGCTACGCCAATCGTAGACACCCTGTAGCAAGTGTTACGTGTGCTACGTAAGCGTAGAGGTGTTATGTTACTAAATTTGAGTGTTACTTTTATTGAAACTGAAATGCATTTCAAGCATCCACAATTTGGCACATTGTTTGAGAACAAACTCATTAGGTATCCATTATAGGTACTCGTAATAGTGCAATCTTGCTTATTTACCAACGTATTGCATAATCAGACCACCTATACCACTCGGAGAAAGCTGATTAGCAGGAGGTCGGGGGTGTGTCTGATCTTAATCGATAGGTATATGTTAATGAGATGGTTAGAGAGTTCACTGTCCAAAACCAGTTTCCATACAAAGGTATGAAGTTTACATGCAGTGATTGGTTATTATTTTGAAGAAGATCTATCCAACCGAAATTATTTTAAGTGGTTATTGTTTATAGTTACTTCTCTGTTCTAATAAAATGGGACAAATGATATAATACTAGATTAAGGGATCGAAAGATTTTCTTGATTCAACAGGTGACATTTTCTGCATCATTGGAATATTCGATTTAGGTTTAGTAATGAAATTTTCTGTAAGTAGTTAATAATCTATAATTACGAAAAAATAATGCTTTAAAGTTTTTATAATCATACACAAAATCAGTTATTTTTTTTACTATTTATGATACTTGTAGGTATTCTGAGTATTTGAGTTTGTAAACGTTTGTATTAGAACCTGATCCACCTTCCATGTTCTCTTTTAAGCTTTGATTAAGATTTTTTATAAGATTGCTTGGAAAAAATCGGTTATGGGATAAGACCGCCAATTCTTTTAACCCCTAGTCTGTTTTAGTTTTTCAGAATAAGATATTATCTATTACCCTAAATATACCTACACTAAAATCGCTTTAAACTGGGTTGCCAAGATTTCTGTTCTTTGGATGATACTTTTTCCTTAACATCACCAGAAATAAAACGAGCGTAAAAATATGAAAGAATGGAAATGGAGGAGAAATGGAAATGAAATGGATTAGTTGAGCTACCTGTAGTTTGTTCGCAACAGTCTGCAGTTAGCTCAATTGTTTCAATTGTAAATGCTAGCTTTTATTTAGTTAGATAATTGTAATTTTCTTTGTTTATTAAGGCTTTTTTGCCCTTTTTGAAATGGAGTGAAATAAGTTTGTATGAAATTGGTGTCTTTCCGGCTATTTAACAGATAAAACGACACGAGGCTGGGCTATATCTACTAATATTATAAAGAGGAAAGATTTGATTGTTTGTTTGTTTGAATTGAATACGCTCCGAAACTACTGGACTGATTTGAAAAATTATTTCACTATTAGAATCCTTCATTATCCCTGATGAACGTAGGTTATAGAAAATTTTCAATGAAATAGGGTTCCGTTTGAAAAATCTATAATGGAATCGTAGGTAAATTTTTTTTTTTTAATTTATGTGAAATACTCGTGCGAAGCCGGGGTGGACCGCTAGTTGTACCTAGACAAATAAGTTCACACGTGGTGTGTAGCAATGTTCATGCCAACTTTGTATATTACTATTTCTACTTTTGTTGATTTATTACTTTCTCATAGGTGAAGCCCGAATACAAATCAGATTTTCACTTCCAAATGGTATGGTCTTAATCATTAGAATTTCCACACATGCCTCACACGCCTGTGTCGCCCAACCTCTTGGAGGCTTTGGCGCCGCATGAGGCCTAGTGCACGCACTCATTACACTCACACACAGTACACAGACAAACACTCTAGGTACACTATACACTCGACACACAATCTCACAAACACTCCGGCACACAATCCATTCAAAATCAATCTGTAATTAATTAAAATTATACTATTTAAATAATACTATTTCATGTAATTCTGCATGTTAGTTATTATAATTAATCGCTTATTTATTCTTACACGTATAAAACAAAACATAAACAAATATTGAAAGGAAATCTACTAGTGTTCTAAATACATATTGTTAACGCACTCACGGACCTCAAGACACAAGCATTCATGCTTAGCTTGAGATCCGCCGGCACTGTACTAAACACTTATACAACTGTTTTGGTAAATAAATGAATTTTATTTTTTTATTTTTTTTTATTAGATCAAGATACTCTTAAAAATTATCTTCGTCTCCCAATAACTTTGCTGGAAGAAAACTCTTATTAGGATATGCTCGCCTTTCTATTTTAAAGTTTACTTATGTTTTATTTTTAGCAGTAAAAAATTATGAATAGTTTTTAGGGTTTTGACATCGGTTTTAAAACCCTCATGGGATTGCTTTGTATTTTGAATCCTTAATATCTCAGAAACTACTGCAGCTATTGACTTGAAATTTTCTGTGCGCCCGTACAGATTTACCCCCCCCCCCCCCCCCCCAGCTCTATATTTTGATCAAATCAAAGGTACGGATTTGGACAATTCAAAAAATGTTTTGAAAATCGTCTTAGTTTCATACTTAGTAAAATAGTTGAAAAAAGTCGAAAAAAAAAATTGTAGGTACCAACCCACTAATCTCTGTAGTAACTGTAATAGTAGTTCACAAAACAACGCAAAATTTATACTATATATATTTATTAAAACTATGTAGCTAATTAAAAGTTAAAATGCAATCGTAGTAATTATATTTAGTCATTATATACCCTTAAGTACCCTTATCTGTTTATTTATATTATTAATAATAATACTTAACGTACAAAATACCAAAATAAAAACTACCAATAACGACTCCAAGATTTCTTGTGCCAGGAATGCAATCGCGGCGGGACGCAACGCTCACTGTTTCTTAGCTTACCTACCCACTTTATTTTAATTCTAATTACGTACCTACCTTTTTTGGGGTCACTTATTGTTTCCTATATTGTTAAACGCGCGGCCGTAGATCTACCGTAACTTTACTAAAGTAATACTTATTTTTAGATACCAATGTATACTCATTCTAAGTGGACTTGTTTGTTCTTTTTTGAGTATAAATAAAGATCTTTAAACCGAACTGTAATAGTAGTTCCACAGCGCTCCAAGAATTTTTAGGTAATAAGATTACTGAATTATTGAATTCCACCGTGCTCCAAAATTTTTTGAGAATGGTAATGTATTCTGGATAATCCACACAGCATCATTTAGCCACAAGTTAAGCAAAGCTTGTGTTATTGGTACTACTACGATAGCTGTTATACTTTAAGTATCACATTAGATGATTTATTTCTATGTACGTAGAAAAGGACTAGAACACCCGATGAAAAAATCTGCAGATCGTATAAATATTAGTCCCGAGGCGGGAATCAAACCACTACCTCCTGCGTCGTAAGCGGACCCTGGTCCACCGCGCCAAGAGGTCGTCAATACTACTATCCACCTAAACGACAAAAAGTTCAAAACCCTCGGCGCGCGAGTTACACTCGTTGTCGTACTTGTTGAAATATTGTTAAACGTAGTTTATGAAAACTCACTTACTTACTTAAAATAGAAACAATTCAGAATTAGTATTTACAATTGAAACGGTTGAGCCAACTGCAGACTATTGCAACAATCTAGAGATCAACTGATCCATATTGATAAAAATATATTATGTGATAAGTTCCAAGTGTTCAACATGGACTCGAATTTCAAAAATAGGACAGAAACGAGATTTTTAGAGGAGGCCTTTGTCATAAGACAACTTGAAAGAATAAAAACAAAAGAACGACCATTATAATTGGGGTAGGTCACTGGTTCTCCCCATTTAGCCATTTCCCAAATGGGAAGTAAGGGCATACTAAAAGGTTATTTAATTCAAATGTAACAAATATTAATATTAAAGTCTACTGTGAATATATTACATCATTATATGGATGACGTAATGATATTCGTTCATAATGTTCTTAAAAATGTAATTCTAGCTCATAGAAAAACATTGTAATGTAAACTAAGACAACAATAAAGGCTTTTTATTTATTTATTGGTAAATTATGGATTATCGGCAATAACCCCCAAATGATTAATGCTATCTATGGCGCTCATTAGGGTAGGCTTATGTCCAGCAGTGGACTATTGTAGGTGGGTGATGAACTTATGATGACCAAAACACACATCATCTAAAGTCGTAAAACGTCCACTTTTTCGTCGCTCAGTTAGGCTTACTGCGACATATTACAAGCCCAAAAAAAATACAGTGTATAGTCAAGTGTATGGACAAAAGACTTATACAAAAATATTTCATAAAAATCATCTAGGAACTTGAAAAACAAATCGCAAGAAAGAACACGAAAATACTTTTTCGTCTCGAATTGCTCAATATTTTGAGTGATAACATTTTATAATTTTGTTACTGTAAGAAAGGTAATTTTATCATCTAGAGAAATATGTATAAAGATTTTAACTAACTGGTGTATTTATTTTTAAATTAAATGAAAATCGATAAATAATTTTCACATTGTCGAACAAGAGATTCAATTAAAATCAAACGCAACGCCATTTTCAACTTTATTTGTCTTGCGCAAAGAACAACTGTCACGCGTTTGGCAGTATCAGGCCAGTCAGCCGCGAGCTGTTACAGCGATAGGTCACGTTTCTTTGTTTATTTTTGACATTTGTGTCCTGCGTGTGTGGTAATATATAAATTTCCAGTATAAGTTGACCTCTGATTGTACAGAAAGCCTAAACAACGAGAGATCATCTCACACTGGAATATTATGAAGCTTTGTATGTGTGTAGTAAATAATATACTGGGTTATAGCGGAGATCGGATAAATAATACAAAGATCACTCATTCCTGGAATCGCTACATTTTTCCGATACAAAAATACCGAATGGTGCTCAGAACCTCGCTCCTCAATACGTCGAGTGTGAAAACACCGCGCTAGTTTAAGCCGCGCGAGAGTTAAGCGAGCGACTTTGACTAGGTATATAAGTCAAAACATCATCCGATTATAATCGGATGCTAATATTGACCTAAAGTTTAGGTTTTGATCTTTTCCGGTTTGAGTTTTTCCGATTATAATCGGATGCTAATATTGACCTAATCTTAAGGTTTTAACTTATATACCTAGGTATTTTTGTATCGGAAAAATGTAGCGATTCCAGGATTGAGTGATCTTTGTTGAGAATCACGGAATCATTTTTCTAGATTATGTTTTAGATATAATCCCGTAATCCCGGGATTTTATTTTCAAATAAAATATTTTCAGCAGTCGCTTCCATTCCTTCCTAACGAAAAATTACCTCTTGTCACAGATAACATAATACTAATTAATACCTCTGACTACCTATCAGAGTTAATTTTTAATTTATTTCTGCAAATGTCAATGAAGAAAACATGCCCTGTTGTAGCAGACAGCTAACTTTTGATGAAATGTAAATTAATTATTACTTCTTAATTTTAAATTACTACTTCAATCATAATCTGGGAGTTCCGAAGGATATGGCTACCATTTCTTCATAGGTTTGAAAAATTCGTCTGCTCAACAACAACAACAACAACAACAACAACAACAACAACAACAACAACAACAACAACAACGTTGCCTTTAGTTTGATTGGATCATACTTATGTATGATTGTATATTTAATAGTACTGCCGCATTTACAAAAGTTATAAAAAAGTGATATTGGTTATTCTTGCTAGGAGATTCTCATCTCAGTAACAGCAGTAGCAGCTAACCCATTTTTTAACGAAGGCCTGAAATCAGCTTTCGTGTAACGATCTGTATTTCCTTGGTTTTATTTAGTTGTTCATATATTTGAATTGTTTATTGATTTGTATTTCATATGTTGATTAGACCAGAAAACCCAATCAATATATGAAACAATAAAAAAACACAAAACAATAAACATTTAATACTAGCGGTCCGCCCTGCTTCACACATAAAATAAATAATAATAATAAATAAATAAATATTAAATAAATATTGCTGGACAATCCACAAAAAAAATCGGGTTTGTGTCCACGGATCCCGGGATCAGATTTATTATAATAATTTTATTAAAATATTTTTTTTGATCAATCTAGCATAATGCAATAATATACATTTGTTTTAATTTAAACTTCTAAAAACTACAAGCGGGATCCGTTTCCAAAACTATTTTAAGTAATTTTTTGTAGCCACGGATCCCGGGATCAGTGGATAAAAATATTTAATCGTTTTTTCATTGGAAACCGATCCCGGTATCGGTGGATAAACCTTGGCGGTATCAGTGGCCAATTAAATCTGATCCCGGGATCGGTGGACAAAAACCCAAAATTTCAGAAGTTTTACACACTAACACGTTGGGTTTTACAGTTTTCATACGGATCCCTAACTTTTTGAGCAGCATTAGGGTTTTTGACATTGACTCGACACTCCATAACTGACACTGGCCGTAGGGAAGCAAGCAGCGGAACCATAATAAAAAAAGAATTGAATACATAGCGCACGGTTTGATTATTGAATTTTTCATGCGGATCCCTAACTTTTTGAAAATATTCTATAGCAGTTCATCGGGGAACATCAAGGATTCCAATGGTGAAAGAATTTTTCAAATTGGTTCAGTAGTTTCTGAGCCTATTCAATTCAAACAAACAATCAAATCTTTCCTCATTATAATATTAGTATAGATTATAAATATAATTCAATTCAAAAGATTTTTAACTATATGTAGTAAGTCACAATCATCACTCAAATGCAAAATTTATTTTGAAATCCCGGTTTTCATCCCGGGATTTCCCATTCGGTGAACAGAATACGGATGCCGCGCCAGAATAAGGCTACGCGCTGCTGTCAACGCGTAGGGGCGGAGCTACGTGCACCACTTCCCCTGCTTCACCTCCTGAAATATCTAAACATTGTCTCTAACAGGGCCTTAATATTCGGAAACATCCCATAGACGCTGGCTTCATAGCCCGTTGGTATGAGCCCGTTGTACCTCTATAGTATTTTTGTATATCAATATTGGCAATGCCGTTCAGAAGCTCCCGTGTATATGATTAAGATAATTGATTATTTATTTTGGTACTCATTTCCCCAATGATACTTTTTATGTAATTATTAGTACTAACAACTAGAGATAGCGCGAAAAGAAATAAAATAGCAATGACATGTTCTTAGGTCAGATACTCTCTAATTTATACGCGGCCGCAGCATGCGCATACATAAATCAAGGCAACTCTACGCATAATGTTATACAAAAAACTGGCATAATAATACTTGCAAAACTAATTTTAAGTACTTAGGAATAAGTTTTATAAATTATTAACATAAACAAAACTGCTTTGATCTGAGTCATTAAATAAAATAACAAATAAGATAATATTGTAATCGAAGTGATAAGAGAGATTATGAGGGATATCACTGCATAAGTTTTTTTACCGACTTAGATTTTTAATGTACTATATCCGTCGATTTCTCCGTCTTATGAGGAATTTTATTTACTTTAAAAACTTAAAAATCAGCAGCAAACTACGGGATTCCCAAGTCTGTTTAATTTCATCAAAACAATCAAATTATTCCATGTACAGAACGTTCCACATAATATGGTGGATTATCCATTTATTTACATAACTACTAATAATGTTTTGTTTAAAAGCCGTTCACATCCGGTTCACATACTTCCGAAAAATTACATAAATCCTCGAAAAGTATTATCAATTTGAAATGGAATTTTTGTTCAATGAGAAATAAATACACAGATCTTGCGTCATAAAAAAATTTGTCAGATATAAGTTCCGTAAGATATTTAGCTAACAATATTTTTCCTATGAAATAAATTCCTTATAGTATTTATATACAAATAAATAGGATCCATAAGTAAACAACATAGAGTAGACAAAACTTACCACAAACAGTTAGTAGTCAAGCTTGACAAGATTTGTGCGGCGGATTTTCGTAATCTTACCAGACAACTTTGTTAAGTTGCATTGCACTTTATTATTTTTATCGTCAACCTGTTACTTGCCTATCATCATCATCATCATCATCATCACCAGCCTATAATAGTCCACTGCTGGACATAGGCCTCCCCTAATGAGCGCCGTAGATGGCATCATTATTTGGGGGTTATTGCCCATAATCCCCACGCTGGGCATGCGGGTTGGGGATCGCAGTTCGGTGTAGTTGTTCTGCGGAAGGCGCTGCTGCCCGCCCCCCGCTGTGTTTCCCTTAGTCGCCTCTTACGACACCCACGGGAAGAGTTGGGGTGGTGAAATTCTTTGCCGGCACCACACGACACCACACACACTTGCCTATACTTTCCATTAAAATATCATTTATTAGGTATTAAGTACTTATAAGTTATTTCACGATATCACGCAAATATCACGACTAGACAAACTGAAACACAGTGTCGGATCTACGACTTCCCTCAGGGGGGCTGAACCTTGAAATGGGGGCGGCGGCTATTTCAAGTTTCATCCCCACTCTGTGGTAATTTTTTGGGTTGGTTAGAGGGTTTGATAAATGGTAAACGCAATAGGTACCTACCTTACAAAATGCTTACAAAGTTTTTTGTAAGGTACCTATTGCGACATTAAGATATTAGCTGCTTAGGTACTATACTCGACATTGTGTTGCCTTTCTTAGCTCGATGCTGGTCGGTATCCAAAACACGTAGATAGATGTTAGCCAAATTCAAATCAAGCAATAGGTAGTTGTGTTTAGAAACCAACTAACGTTCTTAATTTGTTTCCTCAACTGATTTTGGCAACTAGAACCCCCCTATATCAGATACTGATGAAATTAAATAATGATTCTTTGCAAATCCTTTACTTCAATGATTATTTTAATTGTAATAAATGTTGTAATTTTATCATTGTCATTCTTAATTTATCAATACTTAAAAAACTGGCCAATAATTATAATTATAGTCACCTACCGAAATATTAAAATAATCAGCCGTAGTAAACGAACGTGACTAATGAATGATCTAGTATGTGTATGTTTAATTTCATATTTATAAACAAAATTAATAAACTTTGGAGCGTGCCATCTTGCGTAGTTAATTATCATCGATTTTGGAATGTTACCTTCCGATCGAATGAGGTGACATAAAGAGACAGTCACTTGCACTGCGTTCCGTTCGTATGTGAGCGCGAAAAGTTATGGACTAAAGTATAATTAGCTGAGTGTACCTAGTTTATTCATAAAATACTTTCCTATGACACTGCACACTATGAGCTATAGGCAAGTTATAGACTATAGGTAGGTAGCATTTCCATGCGGGTGGCACCGCCCAGTCCTAGTCGTCGCCACCAGACTCACATCCACCCACAAGCGGACGTCGTCGCCTTGAAAGTGTTTAAATAAGTCCACTGCAGAAGTTATTAACCACCAACCAGCGGTGGCGTAAATCGTTAAAACAGGTGGATAAATCGAATTCAATATAATCTACCTAAACTAATATTATAAAGAAGAATTATTTGATCGTTTGGATCGAATAGGCCCCGAAATTACTGGACCGATAACAAAAATTCTTTCACCATTAAAATTCTACATTATCTCTGATAAACATATGTTACAGAAGTGCTACAGAATATTTTAAAAAGTTAGGGCTCCGCATGAAAACTTCAATTATGAATAAATAAATAATTAAAAATTATGTAACCCAACGTGTATGTGTGAGTGTGAAAATGTATAATTTTTAAAATGTTGGTTAAATACCCGTGCGAAGTCGAGGCGGGTCGCTAGTAGTTAAATAAGTATGGTCCGGTTTCACCACTGACAACTATCTTTGCCATAATAAGCCATTTTATATATTGTCTAACGGATTATTAACTGTTTTTATAACGGGTTCAAATTAATTCAAAGAGCTTAGGAAATACTTTAAAAGACTGACACAGAAGCGTAGTTAAGGGTTAAGGTAGGTTAAGCGTGCTTAAGAATTTTAGGTTGACCTAGCATTAATGCTTACGTACTTCTTGAACCCAACGAAGGTTAAAAGTACAAAATAAAAACTTCGGAATGCAACTCTATTATTATACATTATTTAATAATGTCTATTATTGCATCACCCATTTCGATCGCCTAATAACGTTATCTATGTCATCACTTTTTACGGGTTTTCAGGGTTCCGTAGGCAAAACTTTAGTAAGATTTCGTTATTCCATCACTAATCAACTAATATGTATAAATAAACCCTATAATCCTACTCCCTCTTGTTTAACGTTGGTACTTTTAAAACTGTAAAAAAACGGAAAAACCGGAATAACACATACTATGTGTATGTGTTATTCCGGTTTTACCTAAATACAACAGTAAACACATTTAAGTTTAGAAGAAAATATAATATTTTAATAATTTATTCGTGCTCAACTTAGATTCAAAATACATCAAATTTTCTTTGCTACGGGACATAAGTTATAATAATGACTAACACACTCATCACAGTCATCCATCACTCATCGTTCATAAGGTTGTGGGGATTTTTAATTAAAACTACGCGTGAATTTATTGTACTACTTGTTACTGGACTGGTTTCCGCAACTAGGCCACAGGTGAATTTATGTAATAATGTTTTATTATGTATATCAGTCACCTAGTAGGTACCCATAACACAAGCTCTGCTAAGCTTGGGGCTAGATGATTCTGTGTAGATTGTCCGGCATTTTTTGTTATTTACTTATTCATTTCCATATTTCGAACAGCTACCTAAAGTAGCTACCTTTAATCTTTTTGGGTAGGCAAAGTAGTATTATGAAGTTAAATGTAATAATTTGATTGTTTTGAAAAAAATAATAACCGGATTCGAATCCCTTAGTTTTTAACTGTTTTGCAAAATTTTATTCCCGAGTATTTAAATACTCGGGACTACTAAAATTTTTACTGAACTCAAACGAGGATGAACCTCAGATTAGGAAAATGGTTTAACAATTATACTTTTATCGATTTACCTAGATCTTAATAGGTAGGTACAGGTATGAGAACCTACCATTTTAGTACGAGTACCTATCTGTGCTTAAAAGGTTAAAAAACTGACTGTAAATAAAGCACTTTACTACACTTTACACTTTACAGTTTGGACTACTTTACACTTTACAGTTTGGATCTACAACTTGTTAACGGTTAGTACGAGTACCAAAAAATTGCTTTTGAAATGTTTGTGGCATTGACTTAGACAGGTTCCAGTGATCGCTTGTCTAAACTTGTCTTGTATTGTGTAAAACAAGAATGTATATAAAGGAATTGTAAGTACGAGTATGAAGTTGTGAAATGTTTGGGCATAGACAACGCCTTGCAAGCCGAGAGCAACCCAAATTAAACCAAAAGACGTATAGGCAAAGTAACTACTTGTTATTTCAGTAAAACGATTGTACAGAAACGGGCAGACCTTAATGTACCATGAAATGATAAAATGGACGGTCAGAGAGCAGTCTACTGACATGTAGATATTTGAGACATAGACTTAGAGAAAAGTTCAGACGGAATCCTATCAAATCAAACTTGATTCCTAACAATGGCGGAATGACATTGAGTGTCAGTGTATAGAGAGTTGCCAACAAAAGAAAAAAATACCCATAATTTTTATAAATATTCTTCCTAATAATGGTTTACATATTAATACTGCTTTAGCCACGGTAATCGTGTTTATTAGTTCTACTTTTTATAATTTTCAATATACGCCAGCGCTTTATTTTTATTTATTCATTTAATTAGAACGGTCATACAACCACTTACACTAACTAATTAAAATTAATTAATACAATAAGTATCGCACGAAAGTGACAATAAAATCTGGATTATGTTAGTAAAAATAATAATTCAACAAATTCTATTTAAAACATTAATTATTAATATTTATGGTGCTAACTGCAGTGAATTTGATTGTTCCCGGGATTAAATAGTAACCCCTATTTGCTAATCGAAGAAATTTCAACAAAATCTGTTCAGGCCTCTGAGTGTGTGTGCAGAAGTAACAAACATAAACACATCCAAAGTCTCCGTTCCATGTCTAATTTTAGTTTGAATAAATTATTCTTTGTGCCTATTAACTGGCTGATAACATTTTCTGCCTGCGGCTTCGTATACGTTGTTCATATGGAAATGCCTAACCAATATAATTAAAAAAATCAAATAAAAATTATAATTATTTATATGTACATTTGCAGCCACATCTTATGATTGTTACTGGGAATATCAATGAAACGTTCCTAATAATGAAAAAAAAAATATACATTATTCTCATATTCATTGTTTATTGATAAGTACATAATAAATGAAAAATTATGTATACCTACATATAATGCCCGAATGCTTTTACATGAAAAATCTTTATGCATACTGTATGCTACACTAGATTTAGTAGGATTCAAATTATTTTAAATATGAGATTCTCTGATTATGCGAATTCAATTTAACTTCCAATTTTCATCACTCGGAAATATGAAAAAAATATTGACTATTAGTATGCCCCACGGCTATCGATAATCTCGATATAACATCTGCGTAGCATGATCGTCAGTAAAAGTATTATCCAAACGGGTTCAGCTATTTTGGAGGTTGGCTCAAATAAAAAACAAACATAGGTATTTCGAAATTCGTATCCCTAAAGCTAAGCTATTGTATAGATATTACAAAGTGAAATTCAATAGGTATCCTAATTATATTTCGAATACTTAACACATATTATTTTATATAACCAGGATGGTGAAATGCCTATTTACCTGATTCATAATTTAAAGTCAATTAAATATGAGAATTAAAACATTTTTAATATCCTCCCACACTTACTGGAAAATTTACATGTTTACATGTTGGCAGCACTGGCTAGATTTTGTGCTTATAGTTTGATTTTTATGTTGATAATAATTTTGCGTCAAATCGAAATAATAAGTTGGTGAAATAAGAAATTTATCTACGAAATGTGATCCGGTGTTTTTTATTGACAAATGCATTGTGATTTTGTCAACATCTGACCACACAAGACGGTGTTTTTCATTTTGTTTTGATTTGTTTATATGATGTTATTAGGTTCGTGTCTATGGGCGTTATGGCGGCAAGTGACATACTATTTGAATCATAGACAGTATGTCAGAGTACCGAGTGCTTCTTTTTATTTTTTATGAGACTCCTTCCGAACTTATTCATACTTTCATGATTTGAGATTATTCCGTCCCCGACGACTTTACTCCGGACATACGGAAGGATACTGAACCTTACCCGCTGCATCATTCTCTAGCCAGCCACGTACCTGGATCCACTTGCCGCCCTACCGCGTCGGTAGGGCGGCAAGTCTCTCTCCAGCTAAGGCCATTGGCAATAGTTTTTGAGTATTTCGGAGACAACGAACCTTACCTTTAATTTTAATCAATAAATTTGTAAACATAACTTTGTTTTTCTGTTGGGCCAACCACTAAACCTCAGGTAGGCTATAGACAAAATACAGTGTTTCAGGGGTGACCGGAAGACTGATGAGAGAACTCTGAAAACTGTTGTCTATGGACACGTCAGTTTTCAGTCCTGAGAAAGAGGAGGCTGATATGCGTACTATTTTAATTACAAGTTTAGTATCGGCTAATGACGGTAGAATTAGAGTACCAATGCGCACGTTAAAACAATTTATTATATATTTTCGGAGTCAACGAGCTGAGAATAATATGATTTACAATTCATGAACGATCCGAATCCAACCTATTTAGGTCCTTGATTCTATGACATAGGAAAGTACTTGCCCAAAACGTCTGACGTCACGTCTTCGCCTACGCGATTCCTAAACGTCCCTTGGTGTAAATCGAAATTTTCGATGGTTTACAAGATTCGTTCAAAATCTTACATCCTATCCACTCGGAAAATTATCGGTTTTATCATAAATTATTTTAGGTAAGTACTGCAACATAACCTTAAAAGATGCTCATAAGAAAGGAGCCTTTTAGTAGTAAATATTCCAGAAACACACTAATCTGTATCATGTTAAGTTGACAGCTCAAATCGCACCGTGTCGCTAATGAGGACCCGTACAGTTTTTTGTTATGAATGCAGTTTTATAGACCTTGAAAAACTAAGACATAAAGTGTAAAAATTTTTGTTCTACGACCAAAACTGACAAAGTTATGGGCAAAATTCCTAGCGAGGCTCACTGACCGCGCGAACGCAAGCTATGCCATAAAACCCGAGCCCTTGCCGCCGAACCACTGCGCACAGTGCGCACTCTTATTTTGTTCGCGATACTCCTCCAACTAGGAGCGTAACTTCACCAGTTCATACCAAATCGATTAATAAGTGATTTGATTTGTTTAATAGTAGAAGGTTATTATTATAATATAACAAATGAGTGGTAGAAATACTACTTCAGTATCGTTTTTTCGATCTACCTTAGGTTGATACCTTCATGGTATTTGATTATCTTAGTAATAATTTAATCACTGACGACCACTGTGGCGCGGTGGGCGAAGGTCCGCCTGCGACGCGGGAGGTTGCGGGTTCGATTCCCGCCTCGGGACAAATATTTGTACGATCTGCAGATCGTACAAATATTTGTTCAGGGGTTCTGGTTGTTTTCTATGTATAATAAAAAAATATCTTTCTATTTAATAATATTGTATTATGTATGTATATCAGTAACCCAAAACACAAGTTCTGCTTAGCTTGGGGCTAGATGATGCTGTGTGGATTGTCCAGCATTCTGTATTTATATTTATTTATTTAAACTAAAATTCGTGGTTGGAAAGTTCAGAGGTAAAAAATCTCATTATCAACCTACCCAGAACAGCAGGATAATAAGTAGGCTAGTCCAGGTATGTATGTAGTACCTACCTACCTGGACTAGTATATATTAAATACTTAAAAGTTTTAGGTTAGTCAGCCAGGGCAGTTGTGTTTGTTGTTGTAACTACCTACGCCGTTAATTTCAACATTGTTATGTTGATAAGTATGTACAAACTTAAATCTTTCTTCATGACAGTACATTTTTTGCGACTTTTCGGGTCCTTTGGCACATTGGAAACATTTTTTCAGGAGTACTAATTGAAGTATTAGTACATTTCGGTACTACATAGTACTTATAATTCTGCATATTTTCACGTAAAAACCACAAAAGCACTACACGACCCGCCCAGATCGAGTGAACTTTAATAAATGAATGGCGGAGAACGCGCGCGCGGGCGGAACGGGGCTCGTGACGTCACCACGGTCTAACGGCCGCCGCCGCCCCGCGGTTGGCTTTTACAAAATGTTTAATATCTTCTCAACCAATGGACCGATTTCAATTATTTAAAAAGTATCGTACCTAAACGAGTAAAAGGAACACCATTATATACATAATATATGCATTTTCCGTTTTGGTACGGGGACTCATTGCAAATAATGGCCTAGGCCCTAGGGAATACGGTTTTGTCCAATTGGCTTATTCCCAAAGGTCCATGATTCTATTGTTTCGTATTTCCCTAGAGGTCCATGAAAAATATTTCTATAATTTTAAATATCTATACATGAGTTCCCAATAGGTCCATGAGCTAATGTACAGTCAGAGTAACGCGTTCGATTTGCACTTTAGATTGTTTGCCCGGTGAATATTTCTTTAACTTATGAAATAAAATAAAACTGGATCTTTACAATGGTGTCGCTTACAAATATGCTAGGTATTATAAATATTCAAAAACCTATTGGTTTTTTAATTAAGACATTTTTTGTCGGATTTTTTATTTCTTATGGATCATATACATATTATGATATACGATAACTAAATTACTATGTAATTTACCAATAATTGTAAGAAATCCATGGTCATCTATTAAACGCTGGAAATGTTTCTATATTGCATTGTTTATAAATAGTTTAGTTCTATTTTTATTTAATAAAGAACCTATAAATGGATTTAATTTAATTCTGGTATAATCTAGATACAGTTTAATAAATCCAGCGTCTCGAGGCTTCCGGCTGGTTTTGATATGGATCAGTTGAGCTACCTGTAGATTGTTTGCTTCAATTACTAAAAAAAATATTCATGATAACTTGGGACTAACAAAATAACAAATAGTAATTACATGATTGTAATTCTCATCATCTTTGTTATTAAAGTCAGTTATTATTTCATGAATTGAATGAGTTTAAGTTAGGTAACAATTATTTCCGTTACTCCAATTAAAATATAGAATAGTTACTTTATAGTTAATAGTTACTAACCGGAAAGTATTTGGACCATCTACGAGTACATTATCAGGAACGTAGTTATAACCCAGTTAGATTGTCCGTTCTTATTTACTAAAAGCGTCAAGGTTTTTGTATTTTCATTGACCTGATTATCGTTAATTACCGTTTAGGTACAGACGTGTCTCAATGTCTTATTGGTGACCAGATAGTTATTTATAGAGTAGACACACACTAGTGCACTAGGTACAATTGTCCCGCGGCTAGTCTTTTTAGGGTTTTGACATTGGTTACAAAACCCTTATGCGATCAAATGAAAGGTATTGATTTGTACATCTCAAACAGTTTATGAAATTTTGATAAATTTTATTCGTTTTGAAATATTTAAAAAAAGGTCGAAAAAATGATCATTCCCCCCCCTATCTCCGAAGATTGCAGAGCGATCGATGTGAAATGTACCAAGTGTTTGTAGATTTTGGATCTATATTTTACAAGAAAAATATAGAGAGGTCTGTAAAAATAATACTTTTTGATATATGTTAAAAAAAGGGCGGGAAAAATTTCTAAAGGGGTGACTACCCCACCGAGTTGGGTATCAAATTATTGGTTTGTACATTTCAATACAGTTTTCGAAATTTCGATAGATTTTATACTTTATATTACATAATATTACATAAGTACCTAATATTGATATATTTTGAAAAAGGTCGAAAAATTTACCGTTATGTATCCAGGATAATCCACACACATAGCATCATTTAGCCACAAGCTAAGCAAAGCTTGTGTTATTGGTACGACGGACGATAGATGTTATAGCTAATAAAGTATAGGTATCACATTAGGTGATTTATTTTTGTGGACGTAGAAAAGGACTAGAACACCCGAACAAATAATCTGCAGATCGTACAAATATTAGTCCCGAGGCGGGAATCAACCTCCTGCGTCGTAAGCGGACCCTGGCCCACCGCGCCAAGAGGTGGTCAATATACTTACCTACCTAAACCTATCTAAACGACAAAAGTTCAAAACCCTCGGCGCGCGAGTTACACTCGCACTTGTCGTACTTGTTTGAGACTGGTCGCGGTGATCGTGATTCGGCAGGATGAGACAGTATTAAAAGAATGACAAATGATACTTAATCTTAATTTTATGGGATAAGATAATGTACAGACAGAAGCATTAATTGGTAACCCCCCTAATAGCTAAAGTTTACATTGCAAATCACTGTACGATTTACAAATCTTTACTCAAATACTAAGAAACAAAAACGTAACACCCAGTGGGAATCGAACCACACATCCAATCGCTCACATGACAAGTAATGCACGCACCAACCAACTAAACCAACGAACCAGTTATCAGAGCGTCGAAATTTTATGTTATTAGTGTTCGACAGCGGATTTTTATTTATGAGATCTCTTTACACTGGATAAGAAAAAAAAGAAGTATTTGAGGGTAGATTTAAATATAATCTTGGTGAATAATGAAAAGGTCACTAGCCATACTCAATTCTAGTCTTGACTTACTGGTTTGAATCATAAATGAATTGAAGAATATTGAAGGAAATTATGCAAATTAAGAATTTTGTGAGAACTAAGATCGCGGTGCTATTCAGCAAATGAGTAATCAGGAGATTGCTCGTTAGCTTTGAATTACGGTAAGTTATCAACTTATTATTCTTGTGTCATAATCATTACGAAACAAATACATATTTTTTTAGTAAAACCTTGTTATCTTTAACTTTATTTAAGTATTGATTTGTTGTCTTACAGATAAAAACCGTGCGCTTAAGTGTAATGTGGGGATGTGAATGTAAGAAGGAATGGCAGATAAACAACAGGAGTGTATTACAAATCAGTGAAGTCGCCATAATAATATTGTTGACATTCAGACTAGTTCGCCTTTTGCATCCACTCGTTCTACTGCTCAACAATATTTGATATCAACATCAACAGAAGGCATTTGCATGCAGCTGATATACTTACACAATTATCGAGCAGCAAAAATAGGACTGTCTGCTGAACTCCATCGTAGGGCATGAATAACTTTAGGTAAGTGATAATACTGATAATTCTCAACAAATTCGAACTCCTTTATCTATGATTATTTCATCATAATAATGATATTTTTAACAAGTTAGTATTTACACTAACTAAATTAACATTATAACAGTTGACTTTTTTTTTCTTTTTAGGTTTTGGAGATGGATATCCTCAATGGGTCCTGGAGAAATAGTAGAAATAACTGGGCGCATGAATGACGAGCTTGAAAGTGTTGAAGGTTACTACGCGGATCGCGTATCCAGAAGCCCAAATTAATTTTGTCCATGATAATTGTGCAGTGCATCGTACGCGGATGGTTTCTCAAGGGTTGTTCATCTCTACAAGGCATTACTGTTATTTCTTGGACATCTAAAAGTTCGGACCTAAATCCGATAGAAAATATGTGGGGTCAAATGGTTTTAAATTGAGATCCGATCCGTTAGCCCTTAAGCTATTAAGCGATAAGTATCACTAAATATAAAGGACGATAAATATCACTACCTACTAAACCCTAATGTAATTTTACCTTTTAACATTGTCAGAAAAACTCCATTTGACCTCATTTATTTTCAAAACTACCTGATTATTTAGTATTCCATGATTTACACGAGATCCAAATTGTTTAATTCATTAGATTAGCAAAGTAAACGAAATTCTAATGAAAACATGTGTATTCTCGAGCACTAAATCGAAAATGGAATATTATTTTTCAGGATAGGAAGCTATTTGTAAGTAGGCTAAATAATAAAATAAAACATCAATTAATTTTTTTGTGTTGTTGTTTGTGTAGGCAAATTTTTGAAAAAAATAAACGTAATTGTTTACCTGAAATTATTATTATTGTTTTATTTTATCAATTACTTTAAATTCATACTAATAGACAAAAACTTCACTATTACACATAAATAAATGTCATTACATTACTAAAATTAAGTAGTAGTTAAAAAACAAAAACATCCACTGCAAGGATTCGATGACGATCATTACGATGTGCGGTGACAGAATCTCGGTTACACTAACCACTACACCATAGATACATGTGATACAGGCTCGAAATTTCAGTATCGTTACTCCTGATAAAAGAAATGTAGGTGTTGAAAAAAACATTTGTTTTTTATTTAAACAATTAAACAAACTTTATAAAAAAACAAAAATAAAAAATAATGTAAATTAAAATGAATATATAAATCTTCACGGGTTTGAACCTACATGCTACTGAATGATAACTATGACGTATTCTGTGAGGGGGTTACCAATTAATGCTTCTGTCTGTACCTGAACTAGATAATACCCTGTTTTTCAGGCAAGTAAAGTGTTGACAATAAAACAAAAATATAAAATCTATGTATCATTCTTTAAAATTACTTATATAAGTACATAAACAAAGCTAGTTTTAGTCAATGAAGTAAGTATCATTGGTTTTAGTAATAAAAAGTGCTAACAATTATACCCTACTTTTGAATTTCTTTGACATATTGTTGAGTACCTGCCTAACTATAAATTTTCTTTATTGGGTAAAATAATTAAAGAAATTAATATTGGCTAGCATATATTATAATCTATAATACAAAAAAGGACTATACCTACAGACGGATAAACCAACATAGACGACATAAAAGTAGCAAATATGAGCTCAAAAGTGACGAACGGTGAAAGAACATAAGATAAAATTGTTTTAAACTTCTGCGTTATTTCCCAATTAAACCAATGTCGTAAAATTTTAACATTTCTTCTCTTTTTAACCACTATGTTCACAAAATAAGTTTCATACTGTGGTAAACTCTACTGTAGAGTTTCCTATCATCACATCACACATATAATCAAAGCATCACACATATAAAAGTGTACCGAAAGCTGAAAAAAACGGTTAATTATCGTAACTTTTGCTTATCAATTAAAATATATCACTCATTATGCCAGTCAACGTCAAATCTAATTAGATTATAAGTGGTCTGTGAATAAAATAAAATTAAGTGTTTCAGAAAAGATAAGAAAACTACTGCTCGATTTATTTTAATCTATGTTTAGATAAGCCTTCAATTATTGTGTTATTGTATCACGTATAATACAATAATTCAATCCATCCTGTAGGATAGGTTGTTTAGACATCTGGCGAGGAACCTTCACCGGCCTGGTGAAGGTACATAGGTATGGGATACTAAGATAATGATAAGGGGTTCATTGATAAAGGAGAAACACCTGTACCGGTGCCAATTCTACAGTCGATAAAATAAGCGGTTTATGAATCATCTTTCTTTACACACTCATTGAATACCTACTAGGTACGATAAATAGGATAATCTGTATAGATCATATTTTATCTTATTAAACAGTTAAAGCTAACAATAGTTTTTTACAAAGAAAAAAACAATAAAGAATAGGGATAAATATAATAAGACCATTTGGCTTACCTCATTCAAAATCTATCGATAACAATCGGTTTTAATGACGTCACTGGCGTTATCGGGATGGTGGCCAAGGGACGCTGAACAGCTAAGAATCAGACCGCCCAGTTATACTCTTATGACGTCATGACCTTACTTGATCCCTGCTCTTGAGGCCCTGGTCCCAGCTCGCAGGGGACCAGAAAAATTATATATTAAAAAGAACGCCTAATACCCAAAATACCACGGCGTCAAATGGTCTTAATGATAATGATTATGAATTAGGTCAGGTAAATTCCCAAAAAAATTTTGATAGATACACATACCTATAGATAATGTTCCGTCTAGGAGGCTGACGCAACCAAACCTTCAATTGCAAACCCACCGAAATGTCGATAAAATGGCAAAGTTCGATACCCACGGTCAGAACCTGAAGCTTAAAGTTTAAGCACGTGCCTCGCCGTGATAATTTTACTACGATACCTACCGCGCGAGTGACATTGGGCCTCGGTTGATGAACCGCCGGCGATTCGGCAGCCGGCGGCAGGTTTATCAAAGACCGCAAGCGAGATAACCTCGCCTATAAAACCACGGGAATCTCAGGCTCATCTTCAGTATACTGCCACACGTCAAACGAACGCCAGCCACTGTTTTACCTACCACTGGTTTTAGACTGCACTATTTCTATTTACGTGCTATTTACAAACAGGGTTCACTAATTAATCCCATCAAGATGCGTTTCTCCAAAATCTTTTTACCTTTTCTGGTACTTCTGGTGCTGCTCTCGGCGGTCTGTGACGCACGACCTCGGAACCTCAGGGGTGTGAAGAAACGACCATCGTTCTGCATGCTGAAGATCTGCAGTATCCCGTTTCCGCACAGGATGCACAGGCTTCACAAAGTACGCAAGCTCTCGTAGAGTGAAGGAATAGACAAACTGAAAGATTGCAAGTTGCAATTCATGGAAAAGTTGCTGTTGTACATTGCAAGTAGCTACCGAAAGAAAAAGTTGCAATATCTGCAGCGCAAGAGCAAGTTGCAATTCTGCAAATAGTGTAGAGCAAGTTGCAGCTTTGGGAAAAGCAACAAGGGTCTTCGTATCTAACACGAAGACGGACTCGTGAAGAGGCGACACTCCTTGAAAATCACAAATTGTTGAAGAATTGAAAGGATATAATAGATTAGAGTTACAGGAGAGAGAAAAAATTGACATAAAAGCAACTATGGAAGATTGATTTTTTTCTTATGTATTGTAGGGGTAGTTGTTGGAGTTGGAGTTTTAGCTTTAGTCTGCCGCCTGGCAAAAGATGTACTTAATTTAGTCGAAAGTATTGAATATAGACTTGAGCTTGTCGCTTTAGTTATGAAATTTAGTTATTGAGAAAAAGTTCCTTTTTATATAAGCTTTTAATGTGTTGTGTTAATCTAAAAAATTGGTTTGTAAAAAAATATATTCAAGTAGGTACTATAGGTAGGTAATTGATTGAAGACATGTTAAAATCGGTTTGCACTTAAGGGTTTATTAGTTGAATAGAGTTACTTTGTTATTAGTGTAGATAATTAGTATTGTTCTGATAATTTTGTTTATTGTTTATTATTTGATATGTTTATCAATTAAAAGATTATTGCAGAATATTCGGTTTGTATCATTTTTACCCAATTAGGTAGGACAAGCTATCTTACTTGTGATAAAGTATTGCCTTGTAACAATCACGTAGATAGTATGTGGTTCAAGACATGTTAAAATTTGAGAAAATTTAATTGACAATAAAAAAAACGATACTACGACACTAAAATTTTTTTTTATATCGTTTTTTTAACCAAAGATGTGCAGATTTATAAAATCTATTTTCAAAAAAGCAAACCAGCCGCTGGAACACCCATAGATATTGCGATATTGTACGATTATTATCGCCGCAAAAAACTAGCGAGAGAGTATGAGTTTAAATCCCGCCTTGGGGTGTTTGTGTTCTGAAAAGGTTTTTAATAACATTCATTTGGTTCCCATAATGGCATAACAAAAGCTCTGCTTACTCAAGAGCAATTTTGTTACATTATTTATGAGAAAATACAGTCCCCTTGCAGTGAAAAACCTCTTTTCTTCTTTCCTTTACTCTCTTTTGTGTTCCGTGGCTAAAAGTTGTTTGAAAATATAATTACCTCAATCATAACAGAACCCACGTAACACTTTAAGGCGCGTAACTCTTTACGTATTTTGTCCTCCCATTTACGCAACAAGATCAGTAATTCAGCATTCCATTATCAACCTTATTTACAAGTAATAGGTTTACAAGTGCACTGCCCTTGTTGTAAATTGACTTTTGACTTGCTCTTTCGATAAATCTCTTCGTGTGAGGCCTCAGGCGTACCAGAGATACGCTCTTAAAGGTCAGATAATCAATTGTCTTATCAAACTAGATTATGTTCTAGAAACGCAGGCTTCGACTCACAGACCCTAAGGTCACCCAAGTAAAGGAAGTTGACTCGTAAGCCCGGCCATAAGGTAGAGTTGTCAGTACAGCGAAATACTATAAAACCAACCAATAGAACATCGAATTTATGTCGTGATGGACTCGTGATCGCTTTAGCACGATTGCAATTGGTCCACAACACTCCAATGAAGCGCTGGTCCCCCGTGTAAGCCAGAGCGAAAAACGAATGAACCAGATTAGATTCGAAAAAAATATAGAAAGAGAGTAAGTAAGCTTCTTAATAAGGTTTAAATTTTTACAAAATATAAAACTTCTTACGAGATTGAAGCTCACTTTTGGAATTTTGTAATTTATTATTTACTTAATTTTTACTACTCCCAATGGAATGGAGTTGTTTCAGTTGAGGGGTTGTACCTAATTGTGTTGGTGCAAACCATACTTCCCATTTATCTCCGAAACAGATTTTAACTAGTTTTTTAGTGACAATACCATTGTTGAGGGTATTCGCTGCTCTACTAATATTTCTATTATTCCCCAACCCGCATGCCCAGCGTGGGGATTATGGGCATTAAACCCCTAATGATAATGCCATCTTTGGCGCTCATTAGGGGAGGCCTATGTCCAGCAGTGGACTATTATCCGTTTTTGTATTTCCTATTACCCGTTCCGGCTGCTCCCGAGAGAAAGCCGCGAGATGCTGAAGGGTTCACTGAGGTAGTGCGGAGGAAAAGAAAACCCAGCAGCTGAAACCAGCGCGGCGTGTCGCACCGACCGGACCTAACTACTTGTTGCAGCCGGCCGTGCCTGCGACGTTGCTCTACGTGTCCAGGCTTCACTATACCACGAAGGTGGAGGAGATCGTGGAATATGTGAAGACGAAGACCAACATCTTGGTTAGGGTCGTGCGGTTGGAGTCGCGTCATAATGATTTTAAATCATTTGTGGAGCGTGTTCCAACTGCGAATATTTCGACCTTCATGAATGAAGAATTCTGGCCGAATAATGTGCTGTTCCGGCGTTTTCGCGGACGATTACCGGTCGCAGCACATACCGCGTCACACACGTCGCCAACATTAGGTACGTGTTAGTAATTAAGTTTATTTTATGTATGTTAGTTTAAGGTATATATTTTATATGGGCCGTAGTTTTTAAGTATTTTCCATACTGTACTAGACAAATGTTGCCTGAAATAAATGAGTTATTATTATTATTATTATAGGCTGGTGATGACTAATATCTGGGAGTGTTCTTAGTTGTAATTGATGAAAAGAAGCCGTTCCTAAGTTATGGATGGATTGGGCTTTTTTGTTCACCTGTTCTAAAACGGAAGGTCTCGCGCGCACTGAGCGGTAGCCGCTGGCCGTTGATTGGTTGCTGCATCGCAGTGCAAATAAAAACTATTTTTTCGTACATATTGTTTTTTTAATGTTTTCAATATTATCGATTGCGGCCAACCGGCCAACCATTGAAAGCGTTCCGGTTAACTTCAAAGTAATTTAGTATCCTTCGGTTTTAAAGAAATAAAAGTAAATGTTGTATGTATCATCTATGCCGCAGTGGGCGATTGTCTGCCTGCGACGTGGGAGATTGCGGGTTCCATACCCGCCTCGGGACTGATGTTTGTACGATCTGCAGTTATTTGTTCCGAGTGCTCTGGTATTTTATATGTAAAATAAAAAATATCTATGTTAATATTGTATTATCTATGTATAACGGTCCTATGAGCTAAATGATGCTGTGTGGATTTTCCACCATTATTTATTTATACCTAAACATCTTTCTTTATTACCTTCACAACTGCGCTGCTAAGTTCAACATAGCTGAAACTATTCCAGACGCGCGCGAAAAATGCTCTACCCCTTAAAGCAAAAGAGGCCCACTAGCGATTTCAAAGCGAGGCTAAGCAAGCGATTTGAAAATATATGCAAATCACCTCCGTTGTGATAAAGCCCTTAGATCACAACATCATAAGGCACGCTATCGCATTATATCATCCCAAGTGCACTGAATGCACTGAGCTCGGTGCATTCGAACCCGAGAAACTATGATTAGTTTATTATACCTACCTAGAGTTATTATTCTTAGAAGCGATCTCCAAGCTGATAAATTAATATCTCTTAGTTACAACTCTTACCCCTTATTTATCATCATTATCAGCCCTTACATTGTCCACAGCTGGTCATAGGCCTCTCTTTGTGGGTACCAAAGCGCCCTGTGTCGTCCTTGACGCACCCCATTACTCATAACTATAGTTACAGTAAGTCTATACTTACTTCTGCACCCCGAAACTACTGAACACATTGAGTTACTATTTTGCATAGTGTATAGTTTGTCTGTCCGTGGGCTCCAAACTTGTTTTGTAACCAAACAGTTTTTATTCCAAGTTCCCCTAAACGTTTCCATATAAATAACGAGTTTGAGGTTACGGGCCGACACTAGTGTATACAAAAATTATAAAAAAAAGATTTGATTGTTTGTTTGTATGTTTGATTGAATTGAATAGGACCCGAAACTACAGGAGCGATTTGAAAAATTCTACCCATTAGAATCCTACATTATCGCTGAGGAATATAGGATAGAATATTTTCCAAAAAGTTAGGGTTCTGTAGGAAACCTATTATAATGTAAACCAATATGATTTTTGTTAAATATCCGTACGAAGCCGGGGCGGACCGAGTATTGTGAATATAGGAATGTTATGTTAAATACAAATTTTTAATAAAATAGTAAATATCTTGCTAGGCTGTGAGATAATTCTCACTCCATATATGATATTATTATCATTTTGTAAATATTTCCATTCATAAAAACATTGGCATGGAGATTATTGGCCACCTATTCAATAACTATTGCAGTTCAGTACCTACATACTTACTTTACCTACTACCAATTATATGTCCTGAAATCTACAAAAGTATTATTTAATCAGTAAATAAATCTTCATATAACACTTTTATTTTTCATCTATACATAAAAGTAATATTCATTTGAAACGTTTATTTATCAAGCGACTGAATTTTTTTACAATACGTAACTTAAAATAATAAAAGCAACGTTGAAGCCAGAACGGCACTAAAACATTCGTTAAGTATATAAACGATTTTTGTAACTTGATTTAGACTACAAAATATTAAATAAGAGCTAAAGGATCGCCCTAACCGACCCCTTATGCGCATTTACCTACGTTTATGAAAATTATTTAGACACTCATGAGCGAGCGCTTTCAGAAGTGCTAGCAGGTTCTATTCTGTCCAATTTTTTTCTTGTAATATTCTCATAAACTAGCTAATTTACCTACTGATAGACTAAAAAACAATTAAAATGCAACTTCTCCCTTGTTCCTAGGCAGTAGGCACATGCTATTTTTATCTACTATTTGTGAGTTATTGCTACTCGTATCTAGTACCTATGTGTAAACTGGTAACAGAACTAGAATAACAAGTTTTTTGGTCCAGCCAGCAAACTGTTGGGTGCACGTCCTAAGGAATCGCCGGAGGCCAAGAGATGACAGATCCAAGATTGCTAAGACTGGTCAAAGCCAACATCCAAGACTGGATCTCCACAAGTCCACCATTATGATGACTTGTAAGGTCCTTGTAAGGATCCTTGGTCAGTTGGCTTGCTTGTCGAGCAGTTTGTCGTATTTCTTCATCTGACGGGACGCAGTCTCCACATCGACGTCTGTTAGGTAGTACGCCTCGAAGTTTGTCAGAGGTCGCAGCATTGTGTAGAGACGCTCGGCGTACTTCCTGATATACAAAGCTATGGTTAGGGTAACTCACTACATATTTGGACGCGAAATCAGCTCAAAACCCGTCGTATGTTGATTCTGTATGAATTGCTGTCACGATTGCTTGTCGTGGATGCAGTAAATAAATGTATTTTTGACAGTAATGATTAAGTTATTAATAGTGAAGTTACATATAAGTGAAAAGCAATCCTTAATAACGCTCGGGCGGTCAACATCTTTCGTTGACCGCTTCTACAACTTGTGTGTGTACTGCTTTTCAATTTAGGAGTATCGGAATGGATCGAATTGGCAAAACACATAAAATCTCCGTTTGTTCAAAATTGGTTAATTACCAAAAAGGATGACTTCGCTTCGCTCATTGTATCATTATGCATAATATTGAGTTGTTTCATAGGTATATTTCAAGTTCTTATATTTAAGTTGAGAACAAGACATGAACCCCGTTGGGGTGCTACAACAAAGTATTTTATTATTATAGGTATATCTGGGGATTTAAGGTGGGAATTTAAGACCGATGCGCAATAGAGAAGCTTAGCAGCAAACGCGTTGGTACACACGTAATTTGATAAGGATATTGAAACGTTAGTAACCGCAGAAGAGGGATCGCTGGACTAGTGGCCGAGCCATATAACATAAACAGGTTCAAATCACCATAGCCTGTGCATTTATGGTTGTAAATTAGTTAGTTAACGTCGAAGGGCGTCGTGTACCGACTGCACTGCATTCGGACACGGTCAGTGTAGTGTGTCGTACTGTGAACGTGAACATTCCTGATTCAGAAGACGAATTGAGGGTAGTCGTGGATACTGCCGTCAATTCTTAGCAGTAACTCGCAGAACATCCAGTCTCCCCGTGACCAAGATCGCTGCAACGCGATGGAAACGTAGGGGAAAATAAAAACAAAAGGTACGCGATAAATACCCGATAAATATTCTTTAATAGTTAGTTAACACTTAAGTGGTGGATAAAGAAATATCCCCAATCGAAGATA